>JAINUT010002404.1:0-15160 GCA_020205555.1 Panax stipuleanatus | reverse complement strand
AACCATGCGTACATCTCACACAAGTCTCCATTCAAGGAGACCTTCTTATTGTTTCATTGGTTCTCTAAAATTTTTAAAGAAAGAGGTGATTAGGAGTTCTATTACTTCGTTCTAATATGATTAGTATCAAAAGGAGCAATCCCACGACTATCGCGTTAAAAACGATGCGTAGTACATCTCACACAAGTCTTGATTTAGGTAGACCTTTTTATTGATTCATTGGATTTCAAATTGTCAATGAAAGAGGTTTTTATGAGTCTTATGACTTCGTTCTAGTTCGATTTGCATCAAAAGAAGCAATTCTATCACTAGTGCCTTCAAAACGATCCGTACATCTCACACATGTCTTCATTTAGGAAGACCTTCTTATTGTTTCATTAGTTCTTTAAAATTGTAAAAATATAGGTGATTATGAGTCCTATTATTTCGTTCTAGTTGAAATTAGAATCAAAAGGAGCAATCCCATCACTATAGCGTCCAAAACGATGCGTAGATCTCACACAAGTCTTCATTTAGGGAGACCTTCATATTGTTCCATTGGTTGTTTCAAATTTACAAAGAAAGAGGTGATTAAGAGTTGTTTTACTTCGTTCTACTTTGATTAGCGTCAAAAGAAGAAACCCATGACTATCACGTTCAAAACCATGCGTACATCTCACACAAGTCTTTATTTAGGGAGACCTTCTTATTATTTTTTGGTGCTCTAAAATTGTCAAAGAAAGAGGTGATTAGGAGTCCTATAACTTCGTTCTAATTTGATTAGCATCAAAAGGAGCAATCCCATGACTATCGCGTTCAAAACGATGCGTACATCTCACACAAGTCTTTATTTAAAGAGACTTTCTTATTGTTTCATTGGTTCTCTAAAATTATCAAAGAAAGAGATGATTATGAGTCCTATTACTTGGTTCTAATTTGATTAGCATCAAAAGGAGCATTCCATGACTATCGCGTTAAAAACGATGTGTACATCTCACACAAGTCTTGATTTAGGGGAGAACTTCTTATTGTGTCATTGGTTCCCTCAAATTATCAGAGAAAGAGGTGATTATGAGTCCTACGACTTCTTTCTATTTAGATTAGCATTAAATGGAGCAATCCTATCACTAGCGCCTTCAAAACGATCCGTACATCTCACACAAGTTTTCATTTAGGGAGACCTTCTTATTGTTTTGTTAGTTTTCACAAATTGTCAAAATATAGGTGATTATGAGTCATATTACTTCGTTCTAGTTGAAATGAGCATCAAAAGGAGTAATCCAATCAATATCGCGTCCAAAACGATGCGTAGATCTCACACAAGTCTTCATTTAGGGAGACCTTCATATTGTTTCATTGGTTGTATCAAATTTACAAAGAAAGAGGAGATTAAGAGTTGTATTACTTCGTTCTACTTTGATTAGCGTTAAAAGGAGAAACCCATGACTGTGGCGTTCAAAACCATGCGTACATCTCACACAAGTCTTCATTTAGGAGACCTTATTGTTTCATTGGTGTTCTAAAATTGTCAAAGAAAGAGGTGATTAGGAGTCCTATAACTTCGTTCTTGTTTGATTAGCATCAAAAGGAGCAATTCCATGACTATCACGTTCAAAACCATGCGTACATCTCACACAAGTCTTCATTTAAGGAGACCTTCTTAGTTTCATTGGTTCTCTAAAATTGTCAAAGAAAGAGGTGATTATGAGTCATATTACTTCGTTCTAGTTGAAATTAGCATCAAAAGTAGCAATCCAATCAATATCGCGTCCAAAACGATGCTTAGATCTCACACAAGTCTTCATTTAGGGAGACCTTCATATTGTTTCATTGGTTGTATCAAATTTACAAAGAAAGAGGTGATTAAGAGTTGTATTACTTCGTTCAACTTTGATTAGTGTTAAAAGGAGAAACCCATGACTGTGGCGTTCAAAACCATGCGTACATCTCGCACAAGTCTTCATTTAGGGAGACCTTATTGTTTCATTGGGGTTCTAAAATTGTCAAAGAAAGAGGTGATTAGGAGTCCTATAACTTCGTTGTTGTGATTAGCATCAAAAGGAGCAATTCCGTGACTATCGCGTTCAAAACCATGCGTACATCTCACACAAGTCTCCATTCAAGGAGACCTTCTTATTGTTTCATTGGTTCTCTAAAATTTTTAAAGAAAGAGGTGATTAGGAGTTCTATTACTTCGTTCTAATATGATTAGTATCAAAAGGAGCAATCCCACGGCTATCGCGTTAAAAACGATGCGTAGTACATCTCACACAAGTCTTGATTTAGGTAGACCTTTTTATTGATTCATTGGATTTCAAATTGTCAATGAAAGAGGTTTTTATGAGTCTTATGACTTCGTTCTAGTTCGATTTGCATCAAAAGAAGCAATTCTATCACTAGTGCCTTCAAAACGATCCGTACATCTCACACATGTCTTCATTTAGGAAGACCTTCTTATTGTTTCATTAGTTCTTTAAAATTGTAAAAATATAGGTGATTATGAGTCCTATTATTTCGTTCTAGTTGAAATTAGAATCAAAAGGAGCAATCCCATCACTATAGCGTCCAAAACGATGCGTAGATCTCACAAGTCTTCATTTAGGGAGACCTTCATATTGTTCCATTGGTTGTTTCAAATTTACAAAGAAAGAGGTGATTAAGAGTTGTTTTACTTCGTTCTACTTTGATTAGCGTCAAAAGAAGAAACCCATGACTATCACGTTCAAAACCATGCGTACATCTCACACAAGTCTTTATTTAGGGAGACCTTCTTATTATTTCATTGGTGCTCTAAAATTGTCAAAGAAAGAGGTGATTAGGAGTCCTATAACTTCGTTCTAATTGATTAGCATCAAAAGGACCAATCCCATGACTATCGCGTTCAAACGATGCGTACATCTCACACAAGTCTTTATTTAAGAGACTTTCTTATTGTTTCATTGGTTCTCTAAAATTATCAAAGAAAGAGATGATTATGAGTCCTATTACTTGGTTCTAATTTGATTAGCATCAAAAGGAGCATTCCATGACTATCGCGTTAAAAACGATGTATACATCTCACACAAGTCTTGATTTAGGGGAGAACTTCTTATTGTGTCATTGGTTCCCTCAAATTATCAGAGAAAGAGGCGATTATGAGTCCTACGACTTCTTTCTATTTAGATTAGCATTAAATGGAGCAATCCTATCACTAGCGCCTTCAAAAACGATCCGTACATCTTACACAAGTTTTCATTTAGGGAGACCTTCTTATTGTTTTGTTCGTTTTCACAAATTGTCAAAATATAGGTGATTATGAGTCATATTACTTTGTTCTAGTTGAAAGGAGCATCAAAAGGAGTAATCCAATCAATATCTCGTCGAAAACGATGTGTTAGATCTCACACACAAGTCTTCATTTAGGGAGACCTCATATTGTTCATTGGATTGTATCAAATTTACAAAGAAAGAGGAGATTAAGAGGTTGTATTACTTCGTTCTACTTTGATTAGCGTTAAAAGGAGAAACCCATGACTGTGGCGTTCAAAACCATGCGTACATCTCACCCAAGTCTTCATTTAGGAGACCTTATTGTTTCATTGGTGTTCTAAAATTGTCAAAGAAAGAGGTGATTAGGAGTCCTGTAACTTCGTTCTTGTTTGACTAGCATCAAAAGGAGCAATTCCATGGACTATCACGTTCAAAACCATGCGTACACCTCACACAAGTCTTCATTAAGGAGACCGTCTTACTGTTTCATTGGTTCTCTAAAATTGTCAAAGAAAGAGGTGATTATGAGTCATATTACTTCGTTCTAGTTGAAATTAGCATCAAAAGTAGCAATCCAATCAATATCGCGTCCAAAACGATGCTTAGATCTCACACAAGACTTCATTTAGGGAGACCTTCATATTGTTTCATTGGTTGAATCAAATTATACAAAGAAAGAGGTGATTAAGAGTTGTATTACTTCGTTCAACTTTGATTAGTGTTAAAAGGAGAAACCCATGACTGTGGCGTTCAAAACCATGCGTACATCTCGCACAAGTCTTCATTTAGGGAGACCTTATTGTTTCATTGGGGTTCTAAAATTGTCAAAGAAAGAGGTGATTAGGAGTCCTATAACGTTCGTTGTTGTATGATTAGCATCAAAAGGAGCAATTCCGTGACTATCGCGTTCAAACCATGCGTACATCTCACACAAGTCTCCATTCAAGGAGACCTTCTTATTGTTTCATTGGTTCTCTAAAATTTTTAAAGAAAGAGGTGATTAGGAGTTTTATTACTTCGTTCTAATATGATTAGTATCAAAAGGAGCAATCCCACGACTATCGCGTTAAAAACGATGCGTAGTACATCTCACATAAGTTTTGATTTAGGTAGACCTTTTTATTGATTCATTGGATTTCTCAAATTGTCAATGAAAGAGGTTTTTATGAGTCCTATGACTTCGTTCTAGTTCGATTTGCATCAAAAGAAGCAATTCTATCACTAGTGCCTTCAAAACGATCCGTACATCTCACACATGTCTTCATTTAGGAAGACCTTCTTATTGTTTCATTAGTTCTTTAAAATTATAAAAATATAGGTGATTATGAGTCCTATTATTTTGTTCTAGTTGAAATTAGAATCAAAAGGAGCAATCCCATCACTATAGCGTCCAAAACAATGCGTAGATCTCACACAAGTCTTCATTTAGGGAGACCTTCATATTGTTCCATTGGTTGTTTCAAATTTACAAAGAAAGAGTGGTAATTAAGAGTTGTTTTACTTCGTTCTACTTTGATTAGCGTCAAAAGAAGAAACCCATGACTATCACGTTCAAAACCATGCGTACATCTCACACAAGTCTTTATTTAGGGAGACCTTCTTATTATTTTATGTGTGCTCTAAAATTGTCAAAGAAAGAGGTGATTAGGAGTCCTATAACTCGTTCTAATTTGATTAGCATCAAAGGACCAATCCCATGACTATCGCGTTCAAAACGATGCGTACATCTCACACAAGTCTTTATTTAAATAGACTTTCTTATTGTTTCATTGGTTCTCTAAAATTATCAAAGAAAGAGATGATTATGAGTCCTATTACTTGGTTCTAATTTGCTTAGCATCAAAAGGAGCATTCCATGACTATCGCGTTAAAAACGATGTGTACATCTCACACAAGTCTCGATTTAGGGGAGAACTTCTTATTGTGTCATTGGTTCCCCCAAATTATTAGAGAAAGAGGTGATTATGAGTCCTACGACTTCTTTCTATTTAGATTAGCATTAAATGGAGCAATCCTATCACTAGCGCCTTCAAAACGATCCGTACATCTCACACAAGATTTCATTTAGGGAGACCTTCTTATTGTTTTGTTCGTTTTCACAAATTGTCAAAATATAGGTGATTATGAGTCATATTACTTTGTTCTAGTTGAAATGAGCATGAAAAGGAGTAATCCAATCAATATCGCGTCCAAAACGATGCGTAGATCTCACACAAGTCTTCATTTAGGGAGACCTTCATATTGTTTCATTGGTTGTATCAAATTTACAAAGAAAGAGGAGATTAAGAGTTGTATTACTTCGTTCTACTTTGATTAGCGTTAAAAGGAGAAACGCATGACTGTGGCGTTCAAAACCATGCGTACATCTCACCCAAGCCTTCATTTAGGAGACCTTATTGTTTCATTGGTGTTCTAAAATTGTCAAAGAAAGAGGTGATTAGGAGTCCTGTAACTTCGTTCTTGTTTGATTAGCATCAAAAGGAGCAATTCCATGACTATCACGTTCAAAACCATGCGTACACCTCACACAAGTCTTCATTTAAGGAGACCGTCTTACTGTTTCATTGGTTCTCTAAAATTGTCAAAGAAAGAGGTGATTATGAGTCATATTACTTCGTTCTAGTTGAAATTAGCATCAAAAGTAGCAATCCAATCAATATCGCGTCCAAAACGATGCTTAGATCTCACACAAGACTTCATTTAGGGAGACCTTCATATTGTTTCATTGGTTGAATCAAATTATACAAAGAAAGAGGTGATTAAGAGTTGTATTACTTCGTTCAACTTTGATTAGTGTTAAAAGGAGAAACCCATGACTGTGGCGTTCAAAACCATGCGTACATCTCGCACAAGTCTTCATTTAGGGAGACCTTATTGTTTCATTGGGGTTCTAAAATTGTCAAAGAAAGAGGTGATTAGGAGTCCTATAAGTTCGTTGTTGTATGATTAGCATCAAAAGGAGCAATTCCGTGACTATCGCGTTCAAAACCATGCGTACATCTCACACAAGTCTCCATTCAAGGAGACCTTCTTATTGTTTCATTGGTTCTCTAAAATTTTTAAAGAAAGAGGTGATTAGGAGTTTATTACTTCGTTCTAATATGATTAGTATCAAAAGGAGCAATCCCACGACTATCGCGTTAAAAACGATGCGTAGTACATCTCACACTAAGTCTTGATTTAGGTAGACCTTTTTATTGATTCATTGGATTTCTCAAATTGTCAATGAAAGAGATTTTTATGAGTCCTATGACTTCGTTCTAGTTCGATTTGCATCAAAAGAAGCAATTCTATCACTAGTGCCTTCAAAACGATCCGTACATCTCACACATGTCTTCATTTAGGAAGACCTTCTTATTGTTTCATTAGTTCTTTAAAATTGAAAAATATAGGTGATTATGAGTCCTATTATTTTGTTCTAGTTGAAATTAGAATCAAAAGGAGCAATCCCATCACTATAGCGTCCAAAACAATGCGTAGATCTCACACAAGTCTTCATTTAGGGAGACCTTCATATTGTTCCATTGGTTGTTTCAAATTTACAAAGAAAGAGTGGTAATTAAGAGTTGTTTTACTTCGTTCTACTTTGATTAGCGTCAAAAAGAAGAAACCCATGACTATCACGTTCAAAACCATGCGTACATCTCACACAAGTCTTTATTTAGGGAGACCTTCTTATTATTTTATTGGTGCTCTAAAATTGTCAAAGAAAGAGGTGATTAGGAGTCCTATAACTTCGTTCTAATTTGATTAGCATCAAAAGGACCAATCCCATGACTATCGCGTTCAAAAACGATGCGTACATCTCACACAAGTCTTTATTTAAATAGACTTTCTTATTGTTTCATTGGTTCTCTAAAATTATCAAAGAAAGAGATGATTATGAGTCCTATTACTTGGTTCTAATTTGCTTAGCATCAAAAGGAGCATTCCATGACTATCGCGTTAAAACGATGTGTACATCTCACACAAGTCTCGATTTAGGGGAGAACTTCTTATTGGTCATTGGTTCCCCCAAATTATTAGAAAAAGAGGTGATTATGAGTCCTACGACTTCTTTCTATTTAGATTAGCATTAAATGGAGCATCCTATCACTAGCCGCCTTCAAAACGATCCGTACATCTCACACAAGATTTCATTTAGGGGAGACCTTCTTATTGTTTTGTTCGTTTTCACAAATTGTCAAAATATAGGTGATTATGAGTCATATACTTTGTTCTAGTTGAAATGAGCATGAAAAGGAGTAATCCAATCAATATCGCGTCCAAACGATGCGTAGATCTCACACAAGTCTTCATTTAGGGAGACCTTCATATTGTTTCATTGGTGTATCAAAATTACAAGAAAGAGGAGATTAAGAGTTGTATTACTTCGTTCTACTTTGATTAGCGTAAAAGGAGAACCCATGACTGTGGCGTTCAAAACCATGCGTACATCTCGCACAAGTCTTCATTTAGGAGACCTTATTGTTTCATTGGGGTCCTAAAATTGTCAAAGGAAGAGGTGATTAGGAGTCCTATAACTTCGTTGTTGTATGATTAGCACACAGGAGCAATTCCGTGACTATCGCGTTCAAAACCATGCGTACATCTCACACAAGGTCTCCATTCAAGGAGACCTTCTTATTGTTTTCATTAGTTCTCTAAAATTTTAAAGAAAGAGGTGATTAGGAGTTCTATACTTCGTTCTAATATGATTAGTATCAAAAGGAGCAATCCCACGACCTATCGCGTTAAAAAACGTGCGTAGTACATCTCACACAGTCTTCATTTAGGTTAGACCTTTTTATTGATTCATTGATTTCTCCAAATTGTCAATGAAGAGGTTTTATGAGTCTTATGACTTCGTTCTAGTTCGATTTGCATCAAAAGAAGCAATTCTATCACTAGTGCCTTCAAAACGATCCGTACATCTCACACATGTCTTCATTTAGGAAGACCTTCTTATTGTTTCATTAGTTCTTTAAAATTGTAAAAATATAGTGATTATGAGTCCTATTATTTCGTTCTAGTTGAAATTAAAATCAAAAGGAGCAATCCCATCACTATAGCGTCCAAAACGATGCGTAGATCTCACACAAGTCTTCATTTAGGGAGACCTTCATATTGTTCCATTGGTTGTTTCAAATTTACAAAGAAAGAGTGGTGATTAAGAGTTGTTTACTTCGTTCTACTTTGATTAGCGTCAAAAGAAGAAACCCATGACTATCGCGTTCAAAACCATGCGTACATCTCACACAAGTCTTTATTTAGGGAGACGTTCTTATTATTTTATTGGTGCTCTAAAATTGTCAAAGAAAGAGGTGATTAGGAGTCCTATAACTTCGTTCTAATTTGATTAGCATCAAAAGGACCAATCCCATGACTATCGCGTTCAAAACGATGCGTACATCTCACACAAGTCTTTATTTAAAGAGACTTTCTTATTGTTTCATTGGTTCTCTAAAATTATCAAAGAAAGAGATGATTATGAGTCCTATTACTTGGTTCTAATTTGATTAGCATCAAAAGGAGCATTCCATGACTATCGCGTTAAAAACGATGTATACATCTCACACAAGTCTTGATTTAGGGGAGAACTTCTTATTGTGTCATTGGTTCCCCTCAAATTATCAGAGAAAGAGGCGATTATGAGTCCTACGACTTCTTTCTATTTAGATTAGCATTAAATGGAGCAATCCTATCACTAGCGCCTTCAAAACGATCCGTACATCTTACACAAGTTTTCATTTAGGGAGACCTTCTTATTGTTTTGTTCGTTTTCACAAATTGTCAAAATATAGGTGATTATGAGTCATATTACTTTGTTCTAGTTGAAAGGAGCATCAAAAGGAGTAATCCAATCAATATCGCGTCGAAAACGATGTGTAGATCTCACACAAGTCTTCATTTAGGGAGACCTTCATATTGTTTCATTGGTTGTATCAAATTTACAAAGAAAGAGGAGATTAAGAGTTGTATTACTTCGTTCTACTTTGATTAGCGTTAAAAGGAGAAACCCATGACTGTGGCGTTCAAAACCATGCGTACATCTCACCCAAGCCTTCATTTAGGAGACCTTATTGTTTCATTGGTGTTCTAAAATTATCAAAGAAAGAGGTGATTAGGAGTCCTATAACTTCGTTCTTGTTTGACTAGCATCAAAAGGAGCAATTCCATGACTATCACGTTCAAAACCATGCGTACATCTCACACAAGTCTTCATTTAAGGAGACCGTCTTACTGTTTCATTGGTTCTCTAAAATTGTCAAAAGAAAGAGGTTAGTATGAGTCATTATTACTTCGTTCTAGTTGAAATTAGCATCAAAAGTAGCAATCCAATCAATATCGCGTCCAAAACGATGCTTAGATCTCACACAAGACTTCATTTAGGGAGACCTTCATATTGTTTCATTGGTTGTATCAAATTTACAAAGAAAGAGGTGATTAAGAGTTGTATTACTTCGTTCAACTTTGATTAGTGTTAAAAGGAGAAACCCATGACTGTGGCGTTCAAAACCATGCGTACATCTCGCACAAGTCTTCATTTAGGGAGACCTTATTGTTTCATTGGGGTTCTAAAATTGTCAAAGAAGAGGTGATTAGGAGTCCTATAACTTCGTTGTTGTATGATTAGCATCAAAAGGAGCAATTCCGTGGCTATCGCGTTCAAAACCATGCGTACATCTCACACAAGTCTCCATTCAAGGAGACCTTCTTATTGTTTCATTGGTTCTCTAAAATTTTTAAAGAAAGAGGTGATTAGGAGTTTATTACTTCGTTCTAATATGATTAGTATCAAAAGGAGCAATCCCACGACTATCGCGTTAAAAACGATGCGTAGTACATCTCACATAAGTTTTGATTTAGGTAGACCTTTTTATTGATTCATTGGATTTCTCAAATTGTCAATGAAAGAGGTTTTTATGAGTCTATGACTTCGTTCTAGTTCGATTTGCATCAAAAGAAGCAATTCTATCACTAGTGCCTTCAAAACGATCCGTACATCTCACACATGTCTTCATTTAGGAAGACCTTCTTATTGTTTCATTAGTTCTTTAAAATTATAAAATATAGGTGATTATGAGTCCTATTATTTCGTTCTAGTTGAAATTAGAATCAAAAGGAGCAATCCCATCACTATAGCGTCCAAAACAATGCGTAGATCTCACACAAGTCTTCATTTAGGGAGACCTTCATATTGTTCCATTGGTTGTTTCAAATTTACAAAGAAAGAGTGGTAATTAAGAGTTGTTTTACTTCGTTCTACTTTGATTAGCGTCAAAAGAAGAAACCCATGACTATCACGTTCAAAACCATGCGTACATCTCACACAAGTCTTTATTTAGGGAGACCTTCTTATTATTTTATTGGTGCTCTAAAATTGTCAAAGAAAGAGGTGATTAGGAGTCCTATAACTTCGTTCTAATTTGATTAGCATCAAAAGGACCAATCCCATGACTATCGCGTTCAAAACGATGCGTACATCTCACACAAGTCTTTATTTAAAGAGACTTTCTTATTGTTTCATTGGTTCTCTAAAATTATCAAAGAAAGAGATGATTATGAGTCCTATTACTTGGTTCTAATTTGCTTAGCATCAAAAGGAGCATTCCATGACTATCGCGTTAAAAACGATGTGTACATCTCACACAAGTCTCGATTTAGCGGAGAACTTCTTATTGTGTCATTGGTTCCCCCAAATTATTAGAGAAAGAGGTGATTATGAGTCCTACGACTTCTTTCTATTTAGATTAGCATTAAATGGAGCAATCCTATCACTAGCGCCTTCAAAACGATCCGTACATCTCACACAAGATTTCATTTAGGGAGACCTTCTTATTGTTTTGTTCGTTTTCACAAATTGTCAAAATATAGGTGATTATGAGTCATATTACTTTGTTCTAGTTGAAATGAGCATCAAAAGGAGTAATCCAATCAATATCGCGTCCAAAACGATGCGTAGATCTCACACAAGTCTTCATTTAGGGAGACCTTCATATTGTTTCATTGGTTGTATCAAATTTACAAAGAAAGAGGAGATTAAGAGTTGTATTACTTCGTTCTACTTTGATTAGCGTTAAAAGGAGAAACGCATGACTGTGGCGTTCAAAACCATGCGTACATCTCACACAAGTCTTCATTTAGGAGACCTTATTGTTTCATTGGTGTTCTAAAATTGTCAAAGAAAGAGGTGATTAGGAGTCCTATAACTTCGTTCTTGTTTGATTAGCATCAAAAGGAGCAATTCCATGACTATCACGTTCAAAACCATGCGTACATCTCACACAAGTCTTCATTTAAGGAGACCTTCTTACTGTTTCATTGGTTCTCTAAAATTGTCAAAGAAAGAGGTGATTATGAGTCATATTACTTCGTTCTAGTTGAAATTAGCATCAAAAGTAGCAATCCAATCAATATCGCGTCCAAAACGATGCTTAGATCTCACACAAGTCTTCATTTAGGGAGACCTTCATATTGTTTCATTGGTTGTATCTAATTTACAAAGAAAGAGGTGATTAAGGGTTGTATTACTTCGTTCAACTTTGATTAGTGTTAAAAGGAGAAACCCATGACTGTGGCGTTCAAAACCATGCGTACATCTCGCACAAGTCTTCATTTAGGGAGACCTTATTGTTTCATTGGGGTTCTAAAATTGTCAAAGGAAGAGGTGATTAGGAGTCCTATAACTTCGTTGTTGTATGATTAGACTCAACAGGAGCAATTCCGTGACTATCGCGTTCAAAACCATGCGTACATCTCACACAAGTCTCCATTCAAGGAGACCTTCTTATTGTTTCATTAGTTCTCTAAATTTTTTAAAGAAAGAGGTGATTAGGAGTTCTATTACTTCGTTCTAATATGATTAGTATCAAAAGGAGCAATCCCACACCTATCGCGTTAAAAACGATGCGTAGTACATCTCACACAAGTCTTCATTTAGGTAGACCTTTTTATTGATTCATTGGATTTCTCAAATTGTCAATGAAAGAGGTTTTTATGAGTCTTATGACTTCGTTCTAGTTCGATTTGCATCAAAAGAAGCAATTCTATCACTAGTGCCTTCAAAACGATCCGTACATCTCACACATGTCTTCATTTAGGAAGACCTTCTTATTGTTTCATTAGTTCTTTAAAATTGTAAAAATATAGGTGATTATGAGTCCTATTATTTCGTTCTAGTTGAAATTAGAATCAAAAGGAGCAATCCCATCACTATAGCGTCCAAAACGATGCGTAGATCTCACACAAGTCTTCATTTAGGGAGACCTTCATATTGTTCCATTGGTTGTTTCAAATTTACAAAGAAAGAGTGGTGATTAAGAGTTGTTTTACTTCGTTCTACTTTGATTAGCGTCAAAAGAAGAAACCCATGACTATCGCGTTCAAAACCATGCGTACATCTCACACAAGTCTTTATTTAGGGAGACGTTCTTATTATTTTATTGGTGCTCTAAAATTGTCAAAGAAAGAGGTGATTAGGAGTCCTATAACTTCGTTCTAATTTGATTAGCATCAAAAGGACCAATCCCATGACTATCGCGTTCAAAACGATGCGTACATCTCACACAAGTCTTTATTTAAAGAGACTTTCTTATTGTTTCATTGGTTCTCTAAAATTATCAAAGAAAGAGATGATTATGAGTCCTATTACTTGGTTCTAATTTGATTAGCATCAAAAGGAGCATTCCATGACTATCGCGTTAAAAACGATGTATACATCTCACACAAGTCTTGATTTAGGGGAGAACTTCTTATTGTGTCATTGGTTCCCTCAAATTATCAGAGAAAGAGGCGATTATGAGTCCTACGACTTCTTTCTATTTAGATTAGCATTAAATGGAGCAATCCTATCACTAGCGCCTTCAAAACGATCCGTACATCTTACACAAGTTTTCATTTAGGGAGACCTTCTTATTGTTTTGTTCGTTTTCACAAATTGTCAAAATATAGGTGATTATGAGTCATATTACTTTGTTCTAGTTGAAAGGAGCATCAAAAGGAGTAATCCAATCAATATCGCGTCGAAAACGATGTGTAGATCTCACACAAGTCTTCATTTAGGGAGACCTTCATATTGTTTCATTGGTTGTATCAAATTTACAAAGAAAGAGGAGATTAAGAGTTGTATTACTTCGTTCTACTTTGATTAGCGTTAAAAGGAGAAACCCATGACTGTGGCGTTCAAAACCATGCGTACATCTCACCCAAGCCTTCATTTAGGAGACCTTATTGTTTCATTGGTGTTCTAAAATTATCAAAGAAAGAGGTGATTAGGAGTCCTATAACTTCGTTCTTGTTTGACTAGCATCAAAAGGAGCAATTCCATGACTATCACGTTCAAAACCATGCGTACATCTCACACAAGTCTTCATTTAAGGAGACCGTCTTACTGTTTCATTGGTTCTCTAAAATTGTCAAAGAAAGAGGTTATTATGAGTCATATTACTTCGTTCTAGTTGAAATTAGCATCAAAAGTAGCAATCCAATCAATATCGCGTCCAAAACGATGCTTAGATCTCACACAAGACTTCATTTAGGGAGACCTTCATATTGTTTCATTGGTTGTATCAAATTTACAAAGAAAGAGGTGATTAAGAGTTGTATTACTTCGTTCAACTTTGATTAGTGTTAAAAGGAGAAACCCATGACTGTGGCGTTCAAAACCATGCGTACATCTCGCACAAGTCTTCATTTAGGGAGACCTTATTGTTTCATTGGGGTTCTAAAATTGTCAAAGAAAGAGGTGATTAGGAGTCCTATAACTTCGTTGTTGTATGATTAGCATCAAAAGGAGCAATTCCGTGACTATCGCGTTCAAAACCATGCGTACATCTCACACAAGTCTCCATTCAAGGAGACCTTCTTATTGTTTCATTGGTTCTCTAAAATTTTTAAAGAAAGAGGTGATTAGGAGTTTTATTACTTCGTTCTAATATGATTAGTATCAAAAGGAGCAATCCCACGACTATCGCGTTAAAAACGATGCGTAGTACATCTCACATAAGTCTTGATTTAGGTAGACCTTTTTATTGATTCATTGGATTTCTCAAATTGTCAATGAAAGAGGTTTTTATGAGTCCTATGACTTCGTTCTAGTTCGATTTGCATCAAAAGAAGCAATTCTATCACTAGTGCCTTCAAAACGATCCGTACATCTCACACATGTCTTCATTTAGGAAGACCTTCTTATTGTTTCATTAGTTCTTTAAAATTGTAAAAATATAGGTGATTATGAGTCCTATTATTTTGTTCTAGTTGAAATTAGAATCAAAAGGAGCAATCCCATCACTATAGCGTCCAAAACAATGCGTAGATCTCACACAAGTCTTCATTTAGGGAGACCTTCATATTGTTCCATTGGTTGTTTCAAATTTACAAAGAAAGAGTGGTAATTAAGAGTTGTTTACTTCGTTCTACTTTGATTAGCGTCAAAAGAAGAAACCCATGACTATACGCTTCAACAACCATGCGTACATCTCACACAAGTCTTTATTTAGGAGACCTCTTATTTTATTTTTTGCTAAAGTTTTAAACTATAATAAATAAAACAGGTTACAGGGGGAAGTGAGGACTCCAATAGGATATATATTAGAATATAGGGACAATCCCTCTGCAGTCATAAACCTATAAAAAGTATTCATACAAGATGGATAAAAAACCAAACCCTATTACAAGGAACAAACAATACAAAAAACCATACAGGGTAGCAGCCGGCCCAACAAACAATGGGGCCCACATCAAAGAGCCCAAATCGTGAACCATGAAGAAGCAATGGGGCCCACCCCAACCAATTAGACCAAAAGGCAAGAAGCACCAATGCGGCCCACCCCGATGCGGAATAGCAGCCCCAAAGCCAACAGTCCAAAACATCCGGCCCCAACCAGACCACCCGGAGCCCAGATTTCGGCGGGAATCCAGATTCCGGTGGGAACCAATTTAACCCAAAGAA
>JAINUT010002244.1:0-114321 GCA_020205555.1 Panax stipuleanatus | reverse complement strand
CCTAAATGAAGACTTGTGTGAGATGTATGCATGGTTTTGAACGCGATGGTCATGGGTTTCTCCTTTTAACGCTAATCAAAGTAGAACAAAGTAATACAACTCTTAATCACCTCTTTCTTTATAAATTTGAAACAACCAATGAAACAATATGAAGTTCTCACTACATGAATACTTATGTGAGATCTACGCATCGTTCGGACGAGATAGTGATGGGATTTCTTATTTTGATGATAATTTCAACTAGAACGAAGTAATAGGACTCATAATCAACTATATTTTGACAATTTGACAGAACTAATGAAAACAATAAGAAGGTCTCCCTAAATGATGACTTGTGTGAGATGTACAGATCATTTTGAAGGCACTAGTGATATGATTGCTCATTTCGACGCTAATCAAACTAGAACGAAATCATATGACTCATAATCACCTCTTTCTTTGAAAATTTGAGGAGAACGATTGAAACAATAAGAAGGTCTCCCTAAAATCAAGACTTGCGTGAGATGTACGCATCGTTTTTAACGCAATGGTTATGGGATTGCTCCTTTTGAAGCTAATCAAATTAGAACGAAGTAATAAGACTCCTAATCACCTATTTCTTTGACAATTTTAGAGAACCAATTAAAAAAATAAGAAGGTCTCCCTAAATGAAGACTTGTGTGAGATGTATGCATGGTTTTGAAAGCGATAGTCATGGGTTTCTCCTTTGACGCTAATTAAAGTAGAACAAAGTAGTACAACTCTTAATCACCTCTTTCTTTATAAATTTGAAACAACCAATGAAATAATATGAAGTTCTCACTAAATAAAGATTTGTGTCAGATCTACGCATCATTTTGGACGCGATAGTGATGGGATTGCTTATTTTGATGATAATTTCAACTAGAACGAAGTAATAGGACTCATAATCAACTATATTTTGACAATTTGACAGAACTAATGAAACAATAAAAAGGTCTCCCTAAATGATGACTTGTGTGAGATGTACAGATCGTTTTGAAGTCACTAGTGATATGATTGCTCATTTTGACGCGAATCAAACTAGAACGAAATCATATGACTCATAATCACCTCTTTCTTTGAAAATTTGAGGAGAACGATTGAAACAATAAGAAGATCTCCCTAAATCAAGACTTGTGTGAGATGTACGCATCGTTTTTAACGCAATAGTTATAGGATTGCTCCTTTTGAAGCTAATCAAATTAGAACGAAGTAATAAAACTCCTAATCACCTCTTTCTTTGACAATTTTAGAGAACCAATTAAAAAAATAAGAAGGTCTCCCTAAATGAAGACTTGTGTGAGATGTATGCATGGTTTTGAACGCGATAGTCATGGGTTTCTCCTTTTGACGCTAATTAAAGTAGAACAAAGTAATACAACTCTTAATCACCTCTTTCTTTATAAATTTGAAACAACCAATGAAACAGTATGAAGTTCTCACTAAATAAAGATTTGTGTCAGATCTCGCATTGTTTTGGACGCGATAGTGATGGGATTGCTTATTTTGATGATAATTTCAACTAAATCAAAGTAATAAGACTCATAATCACCTATATTTTCACAATTTTATAGAACTAATAAAATAATAAGAAGGTCTCCCTAAATGATGACTTGTGAGAGATGTACAGGTCGTTTTGAAGGCACTAGTGATAGGATTGCTCATTTTGATGCTAATCAAACTAGAACGAAGTCATAGGACTCAAAATCACCTCTTTCTTTGAAAATTTGAGAGAACGATTGAAACAATAAGAAGGTCTTCCTAAATCAAGACTTGTGTGAGATGTACACATCGTTTTTAATGCAATAGTTATGGGATTGCTCCTTTTGAAGCTAATCAAATTAGAACGAAGTAATAAGACTCCTAATCACCTCTTTCTTTGACAATTTTTGAGAACCATTGAAAAAAAATAAGATGGTCTCCTTAAATGAGGACTTGTGTGAGATGTATGCATGGTTTTGAACGCGATAGTCATGGGTTTCTCCGTTTGACGCTAATTAACGTAGAACAAAGTAATACAACTCTTAATCACCTCTTTCTTTATAAATTTGAAACAACCAATGAAACAATATGAAGTTCTCACTAAATGAAGTATTGTGTCAGATCTACACATTAGTTTGGACGCGATAGTGATGGGATTGCTTTTTTTGATTTTAATTTCAACTTGAACAAAGTAAAGGACTCATAATCACCTATATTTTGACAATTTGAGAGAACTAATGAAACAATAAAAAGGTCTCCCTAAATGATGACTTGTGTCATTTGAAGGCATTAGTGATAGGATTGCTCTTTTGATACTAATCAAACTAGAACGAAGTCATAGGACTCATAATCACCTATTTCTTTGATAATTTGCGAGAACCAATGAAACAATAAGAAGGTCTCCCTAAATCAAGAATTGTGTGAGACGTACACATCGTTTTTAATGCGATAGGTCCTCTCTCTTAGCCGTTTGTGACTTTGGCTTTCCTTTTGGTTACTGTCCTCTTCCGTTTCTCCTTTTTTCCTTCCCTTTTCCCTTTGTTTTCTCCGGTCTTCTCGCCGTCCCCTTTCCTTCTCCCTCGTAGCCTCTGGGTTTCTTGTCTACTCTGGCTTGCCATCCTTTTGTTCTGGTCCCATGGTAGATCACCAGCACCTTTCCGCCGGGAACTCTGAGAGCTCCCAGTCTCGTGACTTCTTTGCCGAGTTTGGGGTTTCCAAACCTAACTCCCCCGTTACTACGGTCGAAATGGGTGAATCGGAGGCTATTCCCCATTTTGTGTCCTTCAGTTCGGATGAATCTTCTGCTTCTGAGGTCCCCTTGGGGGATAATCTCGGTCCGGTGTCTCCTTCGGCTGCTCAAGAGATTTTTAGAGCAGCCCAGTACTTCTCTAGGAACGATCAAGAAGAAGCTCTTGCCGAAAGGAAAAAGAATGCTAAGCTTATGGCTTATTTATCTGCTCTTGGCCTTCCGTTGGCAGATGTAAACGACCTACCCACTATTGGAACCTTTGCTGCCATAGCAAATGCACGCAAAGTATTCGATGATTGTCCTGTGTTTGGAAATGGATCCTCTAAGGCTGCCTCCCCTGTTTCGGTGTCTGGCAGCTCTCTTATTCCCACGTATTGTGTTGGTGAGACTTCTAAACCCCCTTCTCTGCTTGACCCAATAGGTCAGCTGCTGCCTAGGTCTCCCCCTCTACGGGTTAGCCCCTCGTCTGGCCCATGCCCTGGCGTTGGCCCTGGCTTTGGTAGGCCTAACCATGCACCCCCCTTGGAAGAAGGAGAGATTCCAAGCCCTGCTGCTGGCATCTCTAAGTCTTGGTGTGATATTGTCTCTGCTAATACCTCTAAATCTCTGGATTTATCCTTCTTCACTCCTTCTCCTGTCTCGGAAGATGGCAGTATCATTGTGAAACCTCCGGTGGAAGCCCTCTTAAGAGGGAACAAAATGTGGTCTTCTAGTCTTGTTGGATACTTTCTCCATTCTAAGTTACCTTATAAGGTAGTGGAGCCTATTGCACATCGTATTTGGGGTAACCTTGGGCTCCAAAAAGTTTTTCTCCATGAAAAGGGCTACTACATCTTTAAGTTCAAAACCGTCTTGGATAGGGACAATGTTCTGGCATCAGGCCCTTGGCACTTTGCTTCTAAAGTTGTTATTCTTCAGGCTTGGAAGGCAGGGGTTGAAATATCTAAGTCTGAGTGCTCAAAAGTTCCCATCTGGGTTAAATTAAGCAAAGTTCCTTTTCCTTACTGGTCTGCTGAAGGTATTAGCTACATTGCTAGCAATATTGGTAAACCTCTTTTTGCTGATGATATGACTGCAAAATTGGACCCTATGAGTTTTGCTAGAGTTTGTATTGAGATTGATGCTAGCTTCTCTTTCCCGAGCTCCATCAAAGTTGTTGTCTTTGATGAGGATTCACTAGAGGAAGTGGTGCTCCCTGTTACTGTGGATTATCAGAGCAAACCTCCCTCATGCCAGGCTTGTAATGTTTTTGGTCACTCTTCCTTAAAATGTCCAAAATCTAATTTCCAGTGGATTCCCAAGGTTATTCATCCTGTCGCAGCTTCAGAAACCCTGTCCCAGACCCCTTGCCTATTTTGTCTACTGGTGTTGCGGTCGTAAGTCCTTCTGGTACTCTGGAACTGGGTAGTTCGGTGTGGGTCACTGTCTCAAAAGGGGCAAAACCACCAGCTAGGGCTGTCTCTTTTTCCTCTCCTGGGAAGGAAAGTAACCCCTTTTCCCCTCTAGCAGGTTCTTCGCCGGGTCTACGAGCTTTATCTGATTCTAATTCCCCTATTGCCCACAATCCTATTGTGGACAAGATCAAGCTTGTTGATGAGAAAGACGTTAAGGATTTTCGCCTGAAGGCTAAAGCTGGGAAGGAACTCCCCAAGGAGGCAAAAAAGAGACTCAAAGGCCTTGGAGTCTCTTCTGCTCCAACTTAGTTTATGCTAGCTACATATAATGTCAGAGGTCTTAATAAGAAGCCGAAGCAGGCTTATGTTCGTCAAATGATTTCTGACAATAATATTTCTTTTGTTGGGCTGCTTGAAACTAGAGTCAAGGAACATAACTGTTCCAGAATCTCAAACTCTGTCTGTAGGAACTGGAACTGGGGTTGTAACTATGACCACCATGCTAATGGTCGCATTTGGGTTGGATGGAATCCCATTATATGGAATGTGGATTTCCTTTTTGTTTCCTCCCAACTTATTCATTGTAAAGTCAAGCATCTCAATAGTAACTCTAATAGTTTTTTTTGTCTCTATTGTCTATGGGCTTAACTCAATTGTGGAGAGACGAGACTTATGGAACTCCTTAATTTCGCTTAATTCTAATAATTGTTGGTGTATTTTGGGAGACTTCAATGCCATCAGAGACCTGGCTGAGTCTGACAGAGCAAATGATTTGTGGAACTGTGGTATGGAGGATCTCCGTGACTGTTTGGAACACATTGGAGCTGAGGACATCCGTGGTGTTGGCCCCCTTTTCACCTGGTGGAATAACCAAGTTGAGCATCCCATCCTCAGGAAGCTGGATAGGGCTATCGGTAACGAGGTCTGGTTCTCCTCCTTTCCAAATGCTCAGGTCACCTTTGGGCCAAGAGGTATCTCGGACCATTCTCCAGTTTTTCTCAACACTGGCTCCCTCCTTGCCTCTTCAAGGAAACCATTTCAGTTCTTTAATCATTTGACTAAACTTGATGGGTTCCTTGAATGTGTTGCTGACATCTGGAGTCGTCCCGTGCTTGGGAATCCATTCCGTATTTTCTCTGAAAAGCTGAAAATGACTAAGAGGGCCCTTATCTCTCTAAACAGAATTTCTGGCAATGTTACCACTTCAGTTAAAATAGCCACAGATGCTCTTCACTGTACTCAAACCCTTCTTCAGGATAGGCCTAGGATTTGGCTCTCATTGAATCTGAAAAACTTTGCCTTCATTCGCTTTGGAAAGCTCTCGAAGTGGAGGAAACTCTTTTGCAACAAAAGTCTAGGGTTAATTGGTTGACTTTGGGGGACCGCAATTCTAAGTTCTTTTTCAACATGGTCAAGAGTAGATGGAATTCTAATAAGATTCTGTCCATTCAGAATGATGTTGGAGTTCTTGTTCATGGACAGCAGGCGGTGGAATCGGTTGCCACTAAGTACTTCCAGGATCTGTTTAACCCAGAGTCTGTCACTAATTTGCAACAGGATTGGGATGTTCCTCCTGCTCAAGTTATTAGTCCGGGCCAGGCTGGCCTTCTCACTGCCCCTGTCACTGATGAGGAAATTCTGTCCACTTTAAATTCCATGAAGAAGTTTAAAAGCCCTGGCCCTAATGGGTTTAATGTGAATTTCTTCACTCACTGTTGGGACATTGTGGGTAATGATTTCTCAAATCTTGTTAAACACTTTTTCGCCACAAGCTATATGCCTAAGGGTATTAACTCTACGGCTATCGCCCTCATTCCCAAATGTGCAACCCCGTCTGCAATGTCTGACTTCCGACCCATTTCTTGTTGCAACACTATTTATAAGTGCATTTCTAAGATTCTTGCGTCCAGGCTCAAGACTGTCTTGCCCTCTGTTATTGGTAAGTCCCAATCTGCCTTCATCAAGGGGAGGAGTATCAGTGACAATATCCTTCTTGCTCAAGACCTCCTTAGAAATTATCATCGTTCCTCTGGCCCTCCTCGGTGTGCCCTTAAAATTGATCTTAGAAAGGCTTTTGATACAGTTAACTGGGATTTTTCTCCTTTCTTCTCTGCATCTTTTCACTTTCCTCCCATCTTCATTAGATGGATTCGAGCTTGTATCTCCACAGCTATGTTCTCTATTAAGGTCAACGGTTCCCTTGCGGGTTATTTTGGTAGTAAATGCGGTTTAAGACAAGGCGACCCCTTATCCCCTTACCTGTTTGTGCTAGTCATGGAAATGCTCTCCTCTAAGATCTCGAAAGATGTCTTACTCCCGGATTTCAAATTTCATTGGAGAACTAAAGATTGTAACCTAACCCATCTTTTCTTTGCGGATGACATCATGGTGTTTTGCCATGCCAATATAAATTCTGTTAACATCATCAACTCTTGCATCCAATCATTCTCTCTCTTTTCTGGCCTCCTTCCAAATGTCTACAAAAGTCAATGCTTTCTTGCCAATACGGACCTAAGAACCTCCACTGATATTTTATCTTTGCTTGGGTTTCAAGTGGGCACCCTTCCTGTCAAATTCCTGGGGGTTCCTCTTATCTCCTCTAAGCTTTCTTTCTCGGACTGTGTTCCACTTATCCACCGAATCACCTCCAAAGTTTCATCTTGGACTTCTATTTCCTTAGCATACTCTGGACGTCTTCAGCTTATCAAATCTGTCTTATTCTCCATCCAGTCTTATTGGAGCAACCATTTCATTTTCCCCAAAGCTGTGTCCAGGGCTATTCAATCCATCCTATGTCGGTTCCTATGGAAAGGTCCTTCCCTGGGTAAATCTGGCTCTCGTGTCGCTTGGCAAAAGCTTTGCCACCCAGTTTCGGAAGGGGGTCTAGGAATCAAAAGTATCATTGAATGGAACAATTCTCTGATTTTGATGCATTTAATTGATATCATCCGGGCTGATTCGCCCTCCTTATGGGCTTCTTGGGTTAATACAACTGTCTTGAAAGGGAGAAATTTCTGGAACTATCTGGCCCCTTCTGATTGTTCCTGGATATGGAGACAGGTCCTCAAGCTTAGGCCCCTTGCTAGAACCTTTATTTCTTATCATGTGGGTAATGGCTCCAACACTAGTTTTTGGTATGACCCCTGGATTAATGGCAACCCCATTAACCCCAGTCAAACCTTGCTTGCAAATTCTGGACTTTCTCCTATGGCAAAGGTGGCGGATATCATTATTGATTCCTCTTGGACTCTTCCCTTGAGCTTCCACCATGAGATGATTGAACTTAAGAGACTTATTGAAACTCAGCATTTCCGCCCCCTATCTCCCGACAGAATTGAATGGAATGGTTCCTCTATAGTGCGTATCAAAGCTCGGCATATCTGGGATTCTATTAGATCCAAACAGGCTTCTCCGAATTGGCACAAAATTGTTTGGCATAAGCTTCATGTTCCACGATTTTCTTTTATCCTATGGTTGGGATTCCTTAAAAAGCTTCCTACTAATGATATTACTAGGCATTACTCCTCAGGCAGAATTTCCCCTTGCCCTTTTTGTCAGAGACATGATGAAAGCTTTGATCACTTATTTTTTGAATGCTCTTTCTCTTCATATATTTTGCAGCAGGCCTTAGAGCTTGGTGACTGGTCTAATGTCCCCAAAGACTGGATTGGGCTTACTTCCTTTCTCATTTCTTTCCAAGGCAGAAGATTGACAAAACACATTCTTTATCTTACCTTTGCTGCTACCTTCTACAAGGTTTGGGAAGCTAGAAATAGAAAGATTCATATGGACAAGCTTTCCCTCTCTTCCTGCGTTGTTAGGGATATCATCAATATTGTTAAGTCAAGGTTGTCTTCATCCTCTCGTTTTATTAAAGCATCTCATACAAATCAGTACTACTGTAAATGGTTACTTCTGTAATCACTACTGTTTGGTTTTGCTGCTGGTTTCCGATTACTGCTAGGGGCTGATCCCTGCTGGGCTTCACTTCTGGCTACAGGCTGCTTATCTTGGGGTTGCAGTTCTGGCAGACTTTGGGGTTTGCTGGGATTCTACTGGGATTCCTAGCTGCTTGTCAGCTCTATGCTTGCTGTGCTGCCATCTGCTGTCCTCGTCTAGTTGGTCCTACACAGCTGCTATGTTTGGCTTGGCCTCTGCCTTCTCTTGATGCTGCTGCTACAGGCCTTGGAGCTTGGTGACTGGTCTAATGTCCCCAAGGACTGGATTGGGCTTACTTCCTTTCTCATTTCTTTCCAAGGTTCTGCTGCTTCTGGTTGGTATGGTGTGGCAGCGCTGGCAGCCTTGTTTCTTTCCAAGGTTCTACTGTTTGGTTTTGCTGCTGGTTTTCGGATCCTGCTTGGGGCTGATCCCTGCTGCTTCTCCTTGCTTTTTGTCCATGCTGCTGGGTTACACTTCTGGCTGCATGCTGCTTCTCCTGTTTTGCAGCCATTTTGTTAAAATTTAGCAAAAAAGTGATAGGATTCGGGAGTTGGCTACTGGTTTCGAATTGTTTTGGGTTGGGTTGGTTGGAGAATTTTTTGGGTTTCTGATGCCTTGGGCTTTGATTTGTTTTGGGTTGTTTGGTTTCGGCCGGCTCGGTACGGTTGTTTTGATTTTGTTTTGGCCGGTTCGATATGGTTTGGCTCGGCTGGGTCTTCTGGCATGTTGGGCTCGGCTGGACCTTTTGGGATGTTTTGGTTTCGGGTTGGGCTCCTCTTCTGGGCTTCTTATTTGGTCTGTTTGGAGTCTCTTTGGGAGTGTCTTCTCTAAGGCTGTGGAAGCGGTTTGGCTTTGTAATTGACTTTGGTTCCTGGTTGCGGATAGTTTGTTGTTGCTTCAATCTGCTTGGATTTTTCTTTCTATTGTTTCGTGTTGGGTCTTTGAGCCCTTTGTTTTAGGTTGCTGTGGTTTGCTGCTGTGGTTTTGTACAGCAGGCTCATGCTTTTTTCTTGGTGATTCATGTGCTGGCTGCAGCTGTGTTTTACGTTGATGGTTCGGGTTTTTGGCTGCTGTGGTCTGTTGCTGTGGGTCTATGGTCTGCTGCAACAGCTGGTCTGTGGTCTGCTACATTGGTGTGGTCTATGGTCTGCTGCAACAGCTGGGATCTGGTCTGGCCCTGTAGGGATCTGGTCCTATGAATTTGCTTGGGTCAAGTGATCTGGTCTGGGCCTGCTGCTGTGAATTTTTACAGCTTTGCCAGTTCTGCAAATTTTACAGCTTTGTTGTCATTGTTTTTTCTTTGGGTTTAAATTGGTTCCCACCGGAATCTGGATTCCCGCCGAAATCTGGGCTCCGGGTGGTCTGGTTGGGGCCGGATGTTTTGGACTGTTGGCTTTGGGGCTGCTATTCCGCATCGGGGTGGGCCGCATTGGTGCTTCTTGCCTTTTGGTCTAATTGGTTGGGGTGGGCCCCATTGCTTCTTCATGGTTCACGATTTGGGCTCTTTGATGTGGGCCCCATTGTTTGTTGGGCCGGCTGCTACCCTGTATGGTTTTTTGTATTGTTTGTTCCTTGTAATAGGGTTGGTTTTTAGTCCATCTTGTATGACTACTTTTTTATAGTTATGACATCATAGGGATTGTCCTACGATGTCTATGCTATATCCTATTGGAGTCCTCCAATGTCCCCTGTAACCTGTTTTATTTATTATAGTTTAAAAATTTAGCAAAAAAAAATAAGAAAGTCTCCCTAAATGAAGACTTGTGTGAGATGTACACAAGGTTTTGACCGCAATAGTCATTTGTTTTTCCTTTTGACGCTAATCAAATTAGAACGAAGGAATACAAATCTTAATCACCTCTTTCTTTGTAAATTTGAAACCATCAATTAAACAATATGAAGGTCTCCCTAAATGAAGATTTGTGTGAGATCTACGCATCGTTTTGGACGCGATAGTACTGGGATTGCTACTTTTGATGCTAATTTCAACTAGAACGAAGTAATAGGGCTCATAATCACGTATATTTTTATAATTTGAGAGAACAAAAGAAACAATAAGGTCTCCCAAAATGATGACTTGTGTGATTTGAAGGCATTAGTGATAGGATTGCTCCTTTTGATACTAATCAAACTAGAACGAAGTCATAGGACTCATAATCACCTCTTTCTTTGATAATTTGCGAGAACCAATGAAACAATAAGAAGGTCTCCCTAAATCAAGACTTGTGTGAGACGTACACATCGTTTTTAATGCGATAGTTATGGGATTGCTCTATTTGAAGCTAATCAAATTAGAACAACGTAATAGGACTCCTAATCAAGTTTTTTGACAATTTTAGAGAACCAATAAAACAATAAGAAGGTCTCGCTAAATGAAGACTTGTGTGAGATGTACGCATGGTTTTGAGCACGATAGTCATGGGTTTCTCCATTTGACGCTAATCAAACTAGAACGAAGGAATACAAATCTTAATCACCTCTTTCTTAGTAAATTTGAAACAATCAATGAAACAATATGAAGGTCTCCCTAAATGAAGATTTGTGTGAGATCTACGCATCGTTTTGGACGCGATAGTAATGGGATTGCTCCTTTTGATGCTAATTTCAATTAGAACGAAGTAATAGGACTTATAATCACCTATATTTTTACAATTTGAGAGAACTAATGAAACAGTAATAAGGTTTACCTAAATGAAGACTTGTGTTAGATGTACGGATAATTTTGAAGGCGCTAGTGATAGGATTGCTTATTTTGATGCAAATCAAACTAAAACGAAGTAATATGACTCATAATCACCTCTTTTTTTGACAATTTGAGAAAACCAATTAAACAATAAGAAGGTCTTCCTAAATCAAGACTTGTGAGAGATGTAAGCATCATTTTTAATTTGATAGTGATGGGATTGCTCATTTTGATGCTAATCAAATTAGAACGAAGTAATACGACTTCTAATCACCTCTTTCTTTGACAATTTTAGAGAACCAATGAAACAATAAGAAGGTGTTAATGTGTGAGATGTACGCATTGTTTTGAACGTAATAGTAATGGGATTGCTCCTTTTGATGCTAATTAAACTACAACGAAGTTATAGGACTCTTGATAATCTATTTCTTTGACAATTTTAGAGAACCAATGACAAAAAATAAGAAGGTCTCCCTAAATGAAGACTTGTGTGAGATGTACGCATGGTTTTGAATGGGATGGTCATGGGTTTCTCCTTTTGACGCTAATCAAAGTAGAACAAAGTAATACAACTCTTAATCACCTCTTTCTTTATAAATGTGAAACAACCAATGAAACAATATGAAGTTCTCACTACATGAAGACTTATGTGTGATCTACGCATCGTTTTGGACGCGATAGTGATGGGATTGCTTATTTTGA
Source organism: Panax stipuleanatus (assembly GCA_020205555.1). NCBI lineage: Eukaryota > Viridiplantae > Streptophyta > Magnoliopsida > Apiales > Araliaceae > Panax > Panax stipuleanatus. The sequence goes on along the minus strand of JAINUT010002244.1, from coordinate 102,872 downwards.
TGATAATTTCAACTAGAACGAAGTAATAGGACTCATAATCAACTATATTTTGACAATTTGACAGAACTAATGAAACAATAAGAAGGTCTCCCTAAATGATGACTTGTGTGAGATGTACAGATCGTTTTGAAGGCACTAGTGATATGATTGCTCATTTTGACGCTAATCAAACTAGAACGAAATCATATGACTCATAATCACCTCTTTCTTTGAAAATTTGAGAGAACGATTGAAACAATAAGAAGGTCTCCCTAAATCAAGACTTGTGTGAGATGTACGCATCGTTTTTAACGCAATAGTTATGGGATTGCTCCTTTTGAAGCTAATCAAATTAGAACGAAGTAATAAGACTCCTAATCACCTCTTTCTTTGACAATTTTAGAGAACCAATGAAAAAAAATAAGAAGGTCTCCCTAAATGAAGACTTGTGTGAGATGTATGCATGGTTTTGAACGCGATAGTCATGGGTTTCTCCTTTTGACGCTAATTAAAGTAGAACAAAGTAATACAACTCTTAATCACCTCTTTCTTTATAAATTTGAAACAACCAATGAAACAATATGAAGTTCTCACTAAATGAAGATTTGTGTCAGATCTACGCATTGTTTTGGACGCGATAGTGATGAGATTGCTTATTTTGATGTTAATTTCAACTAAAACAAAGTAATAGGACTCATAATCACCTATATTTTGACAATTTTAGAGAACTAATGAAGTAATAAGAAGGTCTCCCTAAATGATGACTTGTGAGAGATGTACAGGTCGTTTTGAAGGCACTAGTGATAGGATTGCTCATTTTGATGCTAATCAAACTAGAACGAAGTCATAGGACTCATAATCACCTCTTTCTTTGAAAATTTGAGAGAACGATTGAAACAATAAGAAGGTCTCCCTAAATCAAGACTTGTGTGAGATGTACGCATCGTTTTTCACGCAATAGTTATGGTATTGCTCCTTTTGAAGCTAATCAAATTAGAACGAAGTAATAAGACTCCTAATCACCTCTTTCTTTGACAATTTTTGAGAACCATTGAAAAAAAATAAGATGGTCTCCTTAAATGAGGACTTGTGTGAGATGTATGCATGGTTTTGAACGCGATAGTCATGGGTTTCTCCTTTTGACGCTAATTAAAGTAGAACAAAGTAATACAACTCTTAATCACCTCTTTCTTTATAAATTTGAAACAACCAATGAAACAATATGAAGTTCTCACTAAATGAAGTATTGTGTCAGATCTACACATTGTTTTGGACGCGATAGTGATGGGATTTCTTTTTTTGATGCTAATTTCAACTTGAACAAAGTAATAGGACTCATAATCACCTAAATTTTGACAATTTGAGAGAACTAATGAAACAATAAAAAGGTCTCCCAAAATGATAACTTGTGTCATTTGAAGGCATTAGTGATAGGATTGCTCCTTTTGATACTAATCAAACTAGAACGAAGTCATAGGACTCATAATCACCTCTTTCTTTGAAAATTTGCGAGAACCAATGAAATAATAAGGTCTCCCAAAATCAAGACTTATGTGAGACGTACACATCGTTTTTAATGCGATAGTTATGGGATTTCTCTATTTGAAGCTAATCGAATTAGAACGACGAAATAGGACTCCTAATCACCTCTTTCTTTGACAATTTTAGAGAACCAATAAAACAATAAGAAGGTCTCCCTAAAAGAAGACTTGTGTGAGATGTACGCATGGTTTTGAGCGCAATAGTCATGGGTTTCTCCATGTGACGCTAATTAAAGTAGAATAAAGTAATACAACTCTTAATCACCTCTTTCTTTATAAATTTGAAACAACCAATGAAACAATATGAAGTTCTCACTAAATGAAGATTTGTGTCAGATCTACGCATTGTTTTGGACGCGATAGTGATGGGATTGCTTCTTTTGATGCTAATTTCAACTAGAACAAAGTAATAGGACTCATAATCACCTATATTTTGATAATTTAAGAGAATTAATGAAACAATAAGGTCTCCCAAAATGATGACTTGTGTCATTTGAAGGCATTAGTGATAGGATTGCTCCTTTTGATACTAATCAAACTAGAACGAAGTCATAGGACTCATAATCACCTCTTTCTTTGATAATTTGCGAGAACCAATGAAACAATAAGAAGGTCTCCCTAAATCAAGACTTGTGTAAGACGTACACATCGTTTTTAATGCGATAGTTATGGGATTGCTCTATTTGAAGCTAATCAAATTAGAACAACGTAATTACTTCTTTCTTTGATAATTTGAGAGAACCAATGAAACAATAAGAAGGTCTCCCTAAATCAAAACTTGTGTGAGACGTACACATCGTTTTTAATGCGATAGTTATGGAATTGCTCTATTTGAAGCTAATCAAATTAGAACGTCGTAATAGGACTCCTAATCACCTCTTTCTTTGACAATTTTAGAGAACCATTAAAACAATAAGAAGGCTTCCCTAAAAGAAGACTTATGTGAGATGTACCCATGGTTTTGAGGGCGATAGTCATGGGTTTCTCCTTTTTACGCTAATCAAACTAGAACGAAGGAATACAAATCTTAATCACTTCTTTCTTTATAACTTTGAAACAACCAATGAAATAATATGAAGTTCTCACTAAATGAAGATTTGTGTCAGATCTACGCATTGTTTTGGACGCGATAGTGATTGGATTGCTTATTTTAGAACAACGTAATAGGACTCCTAATCAAGTTCTTTGACAATTTTAGAGAACCAATAAAACAATAAGAAGGTCTCGCTAAATGAAGACTTGTGTGAGATGTACGCATGGTTTTGAGCACGATAGTCATGGGTTTCTCCTTTTGACGCTAATCAAACTAGAACGAAGGAATACAAATCTTAATCACCTCTTTCTTTATAAATTTGAAACAACCAATGAAACAATATGAAGTTCTCACTACATGAAGACTTATGTGAGATCTACGCCGTTTTGGACGCGATAGTGATGGGATTGCTTATTTTGATGATAATTTCAACTAGAACGAAGTAATAGGACTCATAATCAACTATATTTTGACAATTTGAGAGAATTAATGAAACAATAAGAAGGTCTCCCTTAGTGAAGAATTGTGTGAGATGTACAGATCGTTTTGAAGGCACTAGTGATATGATTGCTCATTTTGATGCTAATCAAACTAGAACGAAATCATATGACTCATAATCACCTCCCTTTTTGAAAATTTGAGAGAACGATTGAAACAATAAGAAGGTCTCCCTAAATCAAGACTTGTGTGAGATGTACGCATCGTTTTTAACGCAATAGTTATGGGATTTCTCCTTTTGAAGTTAATCAAATTAGAACGAAGTAATAAAACTCCTAACCACCTCTTTCTTTGACAATTTTAGAGAACCAATGAAAAAAATAAGGTCTCCCTAAATGAAGACTTGTGTGAGATGTATGCATGGTTTTGAACGCGATAGTCATGGGTTTCTCCTTTTGACGCTAATTAAAGTAGAACAAAGTAATACAATTCTTAATCACCTCTTTCTTTATAAATTTGAAACAACCAATGAAACAATATGAAGTTCTCGCTAAATGAAGATTTGTGTCAGATCTACGCATTGTTTTGGACGCGATAGTGATGGGATTGCTTATTTTGATGATAATTTCAACTAAAACGAAGTAATAGGACTCATAATCACCTATATTTTGATAATTTGAGAGAACTAATGAAACAATAAGAAGGTCTCCCTAAATGATGACTTGTATGAGATGTACAGATCGTTTTGAAGGCACTAGTGATAGGATTGCTCATTTTGATGCCAATCAAACTAGAACGAAGTCATAGGACTCATAATCACCTCTTTCTTTGAAAATTTGAGAGAACGTTTGAAACAATAAGAAGGTCTCCCTAAATCAAGACTTGTGTGAGATGTACGCATCGTTTTTAACGCAATAGTTATGGGATTGCTCCTTTTGAAGCTAATCAAATTAGAATGAATTAATAAGACTCCTAATCACCTCTTTCTTTGACAATTTTAGAGAACCAATGTAAAAAATAAGAAGGCCTCCCTAAATGAAGACTTGTGTGAGATGTATGCATGGTTTTGAACGTGATAGTCATGGGTTTCTCCTTTTGACGCTAATTAAAGTAGAACAAAGTAATACAACTCTTAATCACCTCTTTCTTTATAAATTTGAAACAACCAATGAAACAATATGAAGGTCTCACAAAATGAAGTATTGTGTCAGATCTACACATTGTTTTGGACGCGATAGTGATGGGATTGCTTCTTTTGATGCTAATTTCAACTAGAACAAAGTAATAGGACTCATAATCACCTATATTTTGACAATTTGAGAGAACTAATGAAACAATAAAAAGGTCTTCCAAAATGATGACTTGTGTCATTTGAAGGCATTAGTGATAGGATTGCTCCTTTTGATACTAATCAAACTAGAACGAAGTCATAGGACTCATAATTACTTCTTTCTTTGATAATTTGCGAGAACCAATGAAACAATAAGAAGGTCTCCCTAAATCAAAACTTGTGTGAGACGTACACATCGTTTTTAATGCGATAGTTATGGAATTGCTCTATTTGAAGCTAATCAAATTAGAAATAGGACTCCTAATCACCTCTTTCTTTGACAATTTTAGAGAACCATTAAAACAATAACAAGGCTTCCCTAAAAGAAGACTTATATGAGATGTACGCATGGTTTTGAGCGCGATAGTCATGGGTTTCTCCTTTTTACGCTAATCAAACTAGAACGAAGGAATACAAATCTTAATCACTTCTTTCTTTATAACTTTGAAACAACCAATGAAATAATATGAAGTTCTCACTAAATGAAGATTTGTGTCAGATCTACGCATTGTTTTGGACGCGATAGTGATTGGATTGCTTATTTTAGAACAACGTAATAGGACTCCTAATCAAGTTCTTTGACAATTTTAGAGAACCAATAAAACAATAAGAAGGTCTCGCTAAATGAAGACTTGTGTGAGATGTACGCATGGTTTTGAGCACGATAGTCATGGGTTTCTCCTTTTGACGCTAATCAAACTAGAACGAAGGAATACAAATCATAATCACCTCTTTCTTTATAAATTTGAAACAACCAATGAAACAATATGAAGTTCTCACTACATGAAGACTTATGTGAGATCTACGCCGTTTTGGACGCGATAGTGATGGGATTGCTTATTTTGATGATAATTTCAACTAGAACGAAGTAATAGGACTCATAATCAACTATATTTTGACAATTTGAGAGAACTAATGAAACAATAAGAAGGTCTCCCTAAATGATGACTTGTGTGAGATGTACAGATCGTTTTGAAGGCACTAGTGATATGATTGCTCATTTTGATGCTAATCAAACTAGAACGAAATCATATGACTCATAATCACCTCCCTTTTTGAAAATTTGAGAGAACGATTGAAACAATAAGAAGGTCTCCCTAAATCAAGACTTGTGTGAGATGTACGCATCGTTTTTAACGCAATAGTTATGGGATTTCTCCTTTTGAAGTTAATCAAATTAGAACGAAGTAATAAAACTCCTAACCACCTCTTTCTTTGACAATTTTAGAGAACCAATGAAAAAAATAAGGTCTCCCTAAATGAAGACTTGTGTGAGATGTATGCATGGTTTTGAACGCGATAGTCATGGGTTTCTCCTTTTGACGCTAATTAAAGTAGAACAAAGTAATACAATTCTTAATCACCTCTTTCTTTATAAATTTGAAACAACCAATGAAACAATATGAAGTTCTCGCTAAATGAAGATTTGTGTCAGATCTACGCATTGTTTTGGACGCGATAGTGATGGGATTGCTTATTTTGATGATAATTTCAACTAAAACGAAGTAATAGGACTCATAATCACCTATATTTTGATAATTTGAGAGAACTAATGAAACAATAAGAAGGTCTCCCTAAATGATGACTTGTATGAGATGTACAGATCGTTTTGAAGGCACTAGTGATAGGATTGCTCATTTTGATGCCAATCAAACTAGAACGAAGTCATAGGACTCATAATCACCTCTTTCTTTGAAAATTTGAGAGAACGTTTGAAACAATAAGAAGGTCTCCCTAAATCAAGACTTGTGTGAGATGTACGCATCGTTTTTAACGCAATAGTTATGGGATTGCTCCTTTTGAAGCTAATCAAATTAGAATGAATTAATAAGACTCCTAATCACCTCTTTCTTTGACAATTTTAGAGAACCAATGTAAAAAATAAGAAGGCCTCCCTAAATGAAGACTTGTGTGAGATGTATGCATGGTTTTGAACGTGATAGTCATGGGTTTCTCCTTTTGACGCTAATTAAAGTAGAACAAAGTAATACAACTCTTAATCACCTCTTTCTTTATAAATTTGAAACAACCAATGAAACAATATGAAGGTCTCACAAAATGAAGTATTGTGTCAGATCTACACATTGTTTTGGACGCGATAGTGATGGGATTGCTTCTTTTGATGCTAATTTCAACTAGAACAAAGTAATAGGACTCATAATCACCTATATTTTGACAATTTGAGAGAACTAATGAAACAATAAAAAGGTCTTCCAAAATGATGACTTGTGTCATTTGAAGGCATTAGTGATAGGATTGCTCCTTTTGATACTAATCAAACTAGAACGAAGTCATAGGACTCATAATTACTTCTTTCTTTGATAATTTGCGAGAACCAATGAAACAATAAGAAGGTCTCCCTAAATCAAAACTTGTGTGAGACGTACACATCGTTTTTAATGCGATAGTTATGGAATTGCTCTATTTGAAGCTAATCAAATTAGAACGTCGTAATAGGACTCCTAATCACCTCTTTCTTTGACAATTTTAGAGAACCATTAAAACAATAACAAGGCTTCCCTAAAAGAAGACTTATATGAGATGTACGCATGGTTTTGAGCGCGATAGTCATGGGTTTCTCCTTTTTACGCTAATCAAACTAGAACGAAGGAATACAAATCTTAATCACTTCTTTCTTTATAACTTTGAAACAACCAATGAAATAATATGAAGTTCTCACTAAATGAAGATTTGTGTCAGATCTACGCATTGTTTTGGACGCGATAGTGATTGGATTGCTTATTTTAGAACAACGTAATAGGACTCCTAATCAAGTTCTTTGACAATTTTAGAGAACCAATAAAACAATAAGAAGGTCTCGCTAAATGAAGACTTGTGTGAGATGTACGCATGGTTTTGAGCACGATAGTCATGGGTTTCTCCTTTTGACGCTAATCAAACTAGAACGAAGGAATACAAATCATAATCACCTCTTTCTTTATAAATTTGAAACAACCAATGAAACAATATGAAGTTCTCACTACATGAAGACTTATGTGAGATCTACGCCGTTTTGGACGCGATAGTGATGGGATTGCTTATTTTGATGATAATTTCAACTAGAACGAAGTAATAGGACTCATAATCAACTATATTTTGACAATTTGAGAGAACTAATGAAACAATAAGAAGGTCTCCCTAAATGATGACTTGTGTGAGATGTACAGATCGTTTTGAAGGCACTAGTGATATGATTGCTCATTTTGATGCTAATCAAACTAGAACGAAATCATATGACTCATAATCACCTCCCTTTTTGAAAATTTGAGAGAACGATTGAAACAATAAGAAGGTCTCCCTAAATCAAGACTTGTGTGAGATGTACGCATCGTTTTTAACGCAATAGTTATGGGATTTCTCCTTTTGAAGTTAATCAAATTAGAACGAAGTAATAAAACTCCTAACCACCTCTTTCTTTGACAATTTTAGAGAACCAATGAAAAAAATAAGGTCTCCCTAAATGAAAACTTGTGTGAGATGTATGCATGGTTTTGAACGCGATAGTCATGGGTTTCTCCTTTTGACGCTAATTAAAGTAGAACAAAGTAATACAACTCTTAATCACCTCTTTCTTTATAAATTTGAAACAACCAATGAAACAATATGAAATTCTCGCTAAATGAAGATTTGTGTCAGATCTACGCATTGTTTTGGACGCGATAGTGATGGGATTGCTTATTTTGATGATAATTTCATCTAAAACGAAGTAATAGGACTCATAATCACCTATATTTTGATAATTTGAGAGAATTAATGAAACAATAAGAAGGTCTCCCTAAATGATGACTTGTATGAGATGTACAGATCGTTTTGAAGGCACTAGTGATAGGATTGCTCATTTTGATGCCAATCAAACTAGAACGAAGTCATAGGACTCATAATCACCTCTTTCATTGAAAATTTGAGAGAACGTTTGAAACAATAAGAATGTCTCCCTAAATCAAGACTTGTGTGAGATGTACGCATCGTTTTTAACGCCATAGTTATGGGATTGCTCCTTTTGAAGCTAATCAAATTAGAATGAATTAATAAGACTCCTAATCACCTCTTTCTTTGACAATTTTAGAGAACCAATGTAAAAAATAAGAAGGCCTCCCTAAATGAAGACTTGTGTGAGATGTATGCATGGTTTTGAACGCGATAGTCATGGGTTTCTCCTTTTGACTCTAATTAAAGTAGAACAAAGTAATACAACTCTTAATCACCTCTTTCTTTATAAATTTAAAACAACCAATGAAACAATATGAAGGTCTCACTAAATGAAGTATTGTGTCAGATCTACACATTGTTTTGGACGCGATAGTTATGGGATTGCTTCTTTTGATGCTAATTTCAACTAGAACAAAGTAATAGGACTCATAATCACCTATATTTTGACAATTTGAGAGAACTAATGAAACAATAAAAAGGTCTCCCAAAATGATGACTTGTGTCATTTGAAGGCATTAGTGATAGGATTGCTCCTTTTGATACTAATCAAACTAGAACGAAGTCATAGGACTTATAATTACTTCTTTCTTTGATAATTTGCGAGAACCAATGAAACAATAAAAAGGTCTCCCTAAATCAAAACTTGTGTGAGACGTACACATCGTTTTTAATGCGATAGTTATGGAATTGCTCTATTTGAAGCTAATCAAATTAGAACGTCGTAATAGGACTCCTAATCACCTCTTTCTTTGAAAATTTTAGAGAACCATTAAAACAATAAGAAGGCTTCCCTAAAAGAAGACTTATGTGAGATGTACGCAAGGTTTTGAGCGCGATAGTCATGGGTTTCTCCTTTTTACTCTAATCAAACTAGAACGAAGGAATACAAATCTTAATCACTTCTTTCTTTATAACTTTGAAACAACCAATGAAATAATATGAAATTCTCACTAAATGAAGATTTGTGTCAGATCTACGCATTGTTTTGGACGCGATAGTGATTGGATTGCTTATTTTGATGATAATTTCAACTAGAACGAAGTAATAGGACTCATAATCACCTATATTTTGACAATTTGGGAGAACTAATGAAATAATAAGAAGGTCTCCCTAAATGATGACTTGTGTGAGATGTACAGATCGTTTTGAAGGCACTAGTGATATGATTGCTCATTTTGATGCTAATCAAACTAGAACGAAATCATATGACTCATAATCACCTCTTTTTTTGAAAATATGAGAGAACGATTGAAACAATAAGAAGGTCTCCCTAAATCAAGACTTGTGTGAGATGTACGCATTGTTTTTAACCCAATAGTTATGGGATTGCTCTTTTTGAAGCGAATCAAATTAGAACGAAGTAATAAGACTCCTAATCACCTCTTTCTTTGACAATTTTAGAGAACCAATGAAAAAAATAAGAAGGTCTCCCTAAATGAAGACTTGTGTGAGATGTATGCATGGTTTTGAACGCGATAGTCATTGGTTTCTTCTTTTGACGCTAATCAAATTAGAACGAATTAATAAGACTCCTAATCACCTCTTTCTTTGACAATTTTAGAGAACCAATGTAAAAAATAAGAAGGCCTCCCTAAATGAAGACTTGTGTGAGATGTATGCATGGTTTTGAACGCGATAGTCATGGGTTTCTCCTTTTGACGCTAATTAAAGTAGAACAAAGTAATACAACTCTTAATCACCTCTTTATTTATAAATTTGAAACAACCAATGAAACAATTTGAAGTTCTCACTAAATGAAGGTTCGATCTACGCATTGTTTTGGACGCGATAGTAATGGGATTGCTTCTTTTGATGCTAATTTCAACTAGAACAAAGTAATAGGACTCACAATCACCTATATTTTGATAATTTAAGAGAACTAATTAAACAATAAGGTCTCCCAAAATGATGACTTGTGTGATTTGAAGGCATTAGTGATAGGATTGCTCCTTTTGATACTAATCAAACTAGAACGAAGTCATAGGACTCATAATCACCTCTTTCTTTGATAATTTGCAAGAACCAATGAAACACTAAGAAGGTCTCCCTAAATCAAGACTTGTGTGAGACGTACACATCGTTTTTAATGCGATAGTTATGGGATTGCTCTATTTGAAGCTAATAAAATTAGAACGACGTAATAGGACTCCTAATCAAGTTCTTTGACAATTTTAGAGAACCAATAAAACAATAAGAAGGTCTCCATAAATGAAGACTTGTGTGAGATGTACGCATGGTTTTGAGTGCGATAGTCATGGGTTTCTCCTTTTGACGCTAATCAAATTAGAACGAATTAATAAGACTCCTAATCACCTCTTTCTTTGACAATTTTAGAGAACCAATGTAAAAAATAAGAAGGCCTCCCTAAATGAAGACTTGTGTGAGATGTATACATGGTTTTGAACGCGATAGTCATGGGTTTCTCCTTTTGACGCTAATTAAAGTAGAACAAAGTAATACAACTCTTAATCACCTCATTCTTTATAAATTTGAAACAACCAATGAAACAATAAGAAAAGTTCTCACTAAATGAAGACTTATATGAGATCTACGCATCGTTTTGGACGCGATAGTGATGGGATTGCTTCTTTTGATGCTAATTTCAACTAGAACAACGTAATAGGACTCATAATCACCTATATTTTGACAATTTGAGAGAACTAATGAAATAATAAAAAGGTCTCCCAAAATGATGACTTGTGTCATTTGAAGGCACTAGTGATAGGATTGCTCCTTTTGATACTAATCAAACTAGAACGAAGTCATAGGACTCATAATTACTTCTTTCTTTGATAATTTGCGAGAACCAATGAAACAATAAGAAGGTCTCCATAAATCAAAACTTGTGTGAGACTTGCACATCGTTTTTAATGCGATAGTTATGGGATTACTCTATTTGAAGCTAATCAAATTAGAACGTCGTAATAGGACTCCTAATCACCTCTTTCTTTGACAATTTTAGAGAACCATTAAAACAATAAGAAGGCTTCCCTAAAATAAGACTTGTGTAAGATGTACGCATGGTTTTGAGCGCGATAGTCATGGGTTTCTCCTTTTTACGCTAATCAAACTAGAACGAAGGAATACAAATCTTAATCACTTCTTTCTTTATAACTTTGAAACAACCAATGAAATAATATGAAGTTCTCACTAAATGAAGATTTGTGTCAGATCTACGCATTGTTTTGGACGCGATAGTGATGGGATTGCTTATTTTGATGATAATTTCAACTAGAACGAAGTAATAGGACTCATAATCACTTATATTTTGACAATTTGGGAGAACTAATGAAACAATAAGAAGGTCTCCCTAAATGATGACTTGTGTGAGATGTACAGATCGTTTTGAAGGCACTAGTGATATGATTGCTCATTTTGATGCTAATCAAACTAGAACGAAATCATATGACTCATAATCACCTCTTTTTTTTGAAAATTTGAGAGAACGATTGAAACAATAGGAAGGTCTCCCTAAATCAAGACTTGTGTGAGATGTACGCATTGTTTTTAACCCAATAGTTATGGGATTGCTCTTTTTGAAGCGAATCAAATTAGAACGAAGTAATAAGACTCCTAATCACCTCTTTCTTTGACAATTTTAGAGAACCAATGAAAAAAATAAGAAGGTCTCCCTAAATGAAGACTTGTGTGAGATGTATGCATGGTTTTGAACGCGATAGTCATGGGTTTCTTCTTTTGACGCTAATTAAAGTAGAACAAAGTAATACAACTCTTAATCACCTCTTTCTTTATAAATTTGAAACAACCAATGAAACAATATGAAGTTCTCACTAAATGAAGATTTGTGTCAGATCTACGCATTGTTTTGGACGCGATAGTAATGGGATTGCTTCTTTTGATGCTAATTTCAACTAGAACAAAGTAATAGGACTCACAATCACCTATATTTTGATAATTTAAGAGAACTAATGAAACAATAAGGTCTCCCAAAATGATGACTATCGCGTCCAAAAGGAGAACGTTCTAGTGATGGGATTGCTCCTTTTAAGAGAACGTTCTAGTTGAAGATAGAATCAAAAGGAGCAATCCCATCACTATCGCGTCCAAAACGATGCGTAGATCTCACAAAAGTCTTTATTTAGGAAGACCTTATTATTGTTTCATTAGTTCTCACAAATTGTCAAAATATAGGTGATTATGAGTCATATTACTTCGTTCTAGTTGAAATTAGCATCAAAAGGAGCAATCCAATCAATATCGCGTCCAAAACGATGCGTAGATCTCACACAAGTCTTCATTTAGGGAGACATTCATATTGTTTCATTGGTTGTATCAAATTTACAAAGAAAGAGGTTGTATTACTTTCGTTCTAATATGATTAGCATCAAAAGGAGCATTGCATGACTATCGCGTTAAAAACGATGTGTACATCTCACACAAGTCTTGAGTTAGGGGAGAACTTCTTATTGTTTCATGGTTCCCTCAAATTATCAAAGAAAGAGGTTTTTATGAGTCCTATGACTTCTTTCTATTTAGATTAGCATTCAATGGAGCAATCCTATCAATAGTGCCTTCAAAACGATCCGTACATTTCACACAAGTCTTCATTTAGGGAGATCTTCTTATTGTTTCATTAGTTCTCACAAATTGTCAAAATATAGGTGATTATAAGTCTTATTACTTCGTTCTAGTTGAAATTAGCATCAAAACGAGCAATCCAATCAATATCGCGTCCAAAACGATGCGTAGATCTCACACAAGTCTTCATTTAGGGAGACATTCATATTGTTTCATTGGTTGTATCAAATTTACAAAGAAAGAGGTGATTAAGAGTTGTATTACTTCGTTCTACTTTGATTAGCGTCAAAAGGAGAAACCCATGACTATCACGTTCAAAACCATGCGTACATCTCACGCAAGTCTTCATTTAGGGAGACCTTATTATTTCATTGGTGCTCTAAAATTGTCAAAGAAAGAGGTGATTAGGAGTCCTATAACTTCGTTCTAGTTTGATTAGCATCAAAAGGAGCAATCCCATGACTATCACGTTCAAAACGATGCGTACATCTCACACAAGTCTTTATTTAAAGAGACTTTCTTATTGTTTCATTTGTTCTCTAAAATTATCAAAGAAAGAGATGATTATGAGTCCTATTACTTCTTTCTAATTTGATTAGCATCAAAAGGAGCATTCCATGACTATCGCGTTAAAAACGATGTGTACATCTCACACAAGTCTTGATTTAGGGGAGAACTTTTTATTGTTTCATTGGTTCCCTCAAATTATCAAAGAAAGAGGTGATTATGAGTCCTATGAGTTCTTTCTATTTAGATTAGCATTATAAGGAGCAATCCTATCAATAGCGCCTTCAAAACAATCCGTACATCTCACACAAGTCTTCATTTAGGGAGACCTTCTTATTGTTTCATTAGTTCTTACAAATTGTCAAAATATAGGTGATTATGAGTCATATTACTTCGTTCTAGTTGAAATTAGCATCAAAAGGAGCAATCCAATCAATATCGCGTCCAAAACGATGCGTAGATCTCACACAAGTCTTCATTTAGGGAGACATTCATATTGTTTCATTGGTTGTATCAAATTTACAAAGAAAGAGGTGATTAAGAGTTGTACTACTTTGTTCTTCCTTGATTATCGTTAAAAGGAGAAACCCATGACTGTGGCGTTCAAAACCATGCGTACATCTCACACAAGTCTTGATTTAGGGAGACCTTATTGTTTCATTGGTGTTCTAAAATTATCAAAGAAATAGGTGATTAGGAGTCCTTTAACTTTGTTCTTGTTTGATTAGCATCAAAAGGAGCAATTCCATGACTATCGCGTTCAAAACCATGCTTACATCTCACACAAGTCTTCATTTAAGGAGACCTTCTTATTGTTTCATTGGTTCTCTTAAATTATCAAAGAAAGAGGTGATTAGGCGTTCTATTACTTCGTTCTAATATGATTAGCATCAAAAGGAGCAATTCCATGACTATCGCATTAAAAACGATGCGTAGTAGATCTCACACAAGTTTTGATTTAGGAAGACCTTCATATTGTTTCATTGGTTTTCTCAAATTGTTAATGAAAGAGGTTTTTATGAGTCCAATGACTTCGTTCTAGTTTGATTTGCATAAAAAGGAGCAGTCCAATCATTTGTGCCTTCAAAATGATCCGTACATCTCACACAAGTCTTCATTTAGGAAGACCTTCTTATTGTTTCATTAGTTCTCTCAAATTGTAAAAATATAGGTGATTATGAATCCTATTACATCGTTCTAGTTGAAGATAGAATCAAAAGGAGCAATCCCATCACTATCGCGTCCAAAACGATGCGTAGATCTCACAAAAGTCTTTATTTAGGAAGACCTTATTATTGTTTCATTAGTTCTCACAAATTGTCAAAATATAGGTGATTATGAGTCATATTACTTCGTTCTAGTTGAAATTAGCATCAAAAGGAGCAATCCAATCAATATCGCGTCCAAAACGATGCGTAGATCTCACACAAGTCTTCATTTAGGGAGACATTCATATTGTTTCATTGGTTGTATCAAATTTACAAAGAAAGAGGTTGTATTACTTTCGTTCTAATATGATTAGCATCAAAAGGAGCATTGCATGACTATCGCGTTAAAAACGATGTGTACATCTCACACAAGTCTTGAGTTAGGGGAGAACTTCTTATTGTTTCATGGTTCCCTCAAATTATCAAACAAAGAGGTTTTTATGAGTCCTATAACTTCTTTCTATTTAGATTAGCATTCAATGGAGCAATCCTATCAATAGTGCCTTCAAAACGATCCGTACATTTCACACAAGTCTTCATTTAGGGCGATCTTCTTATTGTTTCATTAGTTCTCACAAATTGTCAAAATATAGGTGATTATGAGTCTTATTACTTCGTTCTAGTTGAAATTAGCATCAAAACGAGCAATCCAATCAATATCGCGTCCAAAACGATGCGTAGATCTCACACAAGTCTTCATTTAGGGAGACATTCATATTGTTTCATTGGTTGTATCAAATTTACAAAGAAAGAGGTGATTAAGAGTTGTATTACTTCGTTCTACTTTGATTAGCATCAAAAGGAGAAACCCATGACTATCACGTTCAAAACCATGCGTACATCTCACGCAAGTCTTCATTTAGGGAGACCTTATTATTTCATTGGTGCTCTAAAATTGTCAAAGAAAGAGGTGATTAGGAGTCCTATAACTTCGTTCTAGTTTGATTAGCATCAAAAGGAGCAATCCCATGACTACCGCGTTCAAAACGATGCGTACATCTCACACAAGTCTTTATTTAAAGAGACTTTCTTATTGTTTCATTTGTTCTCTAAAATTATCAAAGAAAGAGATGATTATGAGTCCTATTACTTCTTTCTAATTTGATTAGCATCAAAAGGAGCATTCCATGACTATCGCGTTAAAAACGATGTGTACATCTCACACAAGTCTTGATTTAGGGGAGAACTTTTTATTGTTTCATTGGTTCCCTCAAATTATCAAAGAAAGAGGTGATTATGAGTCCTATGAGTTCTTTCTATTTAGATTAGCATTATAAGGAGCAATCCTAGCAATAGCGCCTTCAAAACAATCCGTACATCTCACACAAGTCTTCATTTAGGGAGACCTTCTTATTGTTTCATTAGTTCTTACAAATTGTCAAAATATAGGTGATTATGAGTCATATTACTTCGTTCTAGTTGAAATTAGCATCAAAAGGAGCAATCCAATCAATATCGCGTCCAAAACGATGCGTAGATCTCACACAAGTCTTCATTTAGGGAGACATTCATATTGTTTCATTGGTTGTATCAAATTTACAAAGAAAGAGGTGATTAAGAGTTGTATTACTTTGTTCTTCATTGATTATCGTTAAAAGGAGAAACCCATGACTGTGGCGTTCAAAACCATGCGTACATCTCACACAAGTCTTGATTTAGGGAGACCTTATTGTTTCATTGGTGTTCTAAAATTATCAAAGAAATAGGTGATTAGGAGTCCTTTAACTTTGTTCTTGTTTGATTAGCATCAAAAGGAGCAATTCCATGACTATCGCGTTCAAAACCATGCTTACATCTCACACAAGTCTTCATTTAAGGAGACCTTCTTATTGTTTCATTGGTTCTCTTAAATTATCAAAGAAAGAGGTGATTAGGCGTTCTATTACTTCGTTCTAATATGATTAGCATCAAAAGGAGCAATCCCATGACTATCGCATTAAAAACGATGCGTAGTAGATCTCACACAAGTTTTGATTTAGGAAGACCTTCATATTGTTTCATTGGTTTTCTCAAATTGTCAATGAAAGAGGTTTTTATGAGTCCAATGACTTCGGTCTAGTTTGATTTGCATAAAAAGGAGCAGTCCAATCATTAGCGCCTTCAAAATGATCCGTACATCTCACACAAGTCTTCATTTAGGAAGACCTTCTTATTATTTCATTAGTTCTCTAAAATTGTAAAAATATAGGTGATTATGAATACTATTACATCGTTCTAGTTGAAGATAGAATCAAAAGGAGCAATCCCATCACTATCGCGTCCAAAACGATGCGTAGATCTCACACATGTCTTCATTTAGGGAGACCTTCATATTGTTCCATTGGTTGTTTCAAATTTACAAAGAAAGAGGTGTTAAGAGTTGTATTACTTCGTTCTACTTTTATTAGAGTCAAAAGGAGAAACCCATGACTATCACGTTCAAAACCATGCGTACATCTAACACAAGTCTTCATTTAGGGGGACCTTCTTATTATTTCATCGGTGCTCTAAAATTGTTAAAGAAAGAGGTGATTAGGAGTCCTGTAACTTCGTTCTAGTTTGATTAGCATCAAAAGGAGCAATCCCATGACTATCGCGTTCAAAACGATGCGTACATCTGACACAAGTCTTTATTTAAAAAGTCTTTCTTATTGTTTCATTTGTTCTCTAAAATTATCAAAGAAAGAGATGATTATGAGTCCTATTACTTCGTTCTAATTTGATTAACATCAAAAGGAGCATTCCATGACTATCACGTTAAAAACGATGTGTACATCTCACACAAGTCTAGATTTAGGGGAGAACTTTTTATTGTTTCATTGGTTCCCTCAAATTATCAAAGAAAGAGGTGATTATGAGTCCTATGAGTTCTTTCTATTTAGATTAGCATTAAATGGAGCAATCCTATCAGTAGCGCCTTCAAAGCAATCCGTACATCTCACACAAGTCTTCATTTAGGGAGACCTTCTTATTGTTTCATTAGTTCTTATAAATTGTCAAAATATAGGTGATTATGAGTCATATTACTTCGTTCTAGTTGAAATTAGCATCAAAAGGAGCAATCCAATCAATATCGCGTCCAAAACGATGCGTAGATCTCACACAAGTCTTCATTTAGGGAGACATTCATATTGTTTCATTGGTTGTATCAAATTTACAAAGAAAGAGGAGATTAAGAGTTGTATTACTTTGTTCTTCTTTGATTATCGTTAGAAGGAGAAACCCATGACTGTAGCGTTCAAAACCATGCGTACATCTCACACAAGTCTTGATTTAGGGAGACCTTATTGTTTCATTGGTGTTCTAAAATTAACAAAGAAATACATGATTAGGAGTCCTTTAACTTTGTTCTTGTTTGATTAGCATCAAAAGGAGCAATTCCATGACTATCGCGTTCAAAATCATGCTTACATCTCACACAAGTCTTCATTTAAGGAGACCATCTTATTGTTTCATTGTTTCTCTAAAATTATCAAAGAAAGAGGTAATTAGGAGTTCTATTACTTCGTTCTAATATGATTAGCATCAAAAAGAGCAATCCCATGACTATCGCGTTAAAAACGATGCGTAGTAGATCTCACACAAGTCTTGATTTAGGAAGACCTTCTTATTTTTTCATTGGTTTTCTCAAATTGTTAATGAAAGAGGTTTTATGAGTCCAATGACTTTGCTCTAATTTGATTTGCATAAAAAGGAGCAGTCCAATCATTAGTGCCTTCAAAATGATCCGTACATCTCACACAAGTCTTCATTTAGGAAGACCTTCTTATTGTTTCATTAGTTCTCTCAAATTGTAAAAATATAGGTGATTATGAATCCTATTACATCGTTCTAGTTGAAGATAGAATCAAAAGGAGCAATCCCATCACTATCGCGTCCAAAATGATGCGTAGATCTCACACAAGTCTTTATTTAGGGAGACCTTATTATTTTTTCATTAGTTCTCACAAATTGTCAAAATATAGGTGATTATGAGTCATATTACTTCGTTCTAGTTGAAATTAGCATCAAAAGGAGCAATCCAATCAATATCGCGTCCAAAACGATGCGTAGATCTCACACAAGTCTTCATTTAGGGAAACATTCATATTGTTTCATTGGTTGTATCAAATTTACAAAGAAAGAGGTTGTATTACTTTGTTCTTCTTTGATTAGCGTTAAAAGGAGAAACCCATGACTGTGGCGTTCAAAACCATACGTACATCTCACACAAGTCTTGATTTAGGGGAGAACTTCTTATTGTTTCATTGGTTCCCTCAAATTTTAAAAGAAAGAGGTGATTATGAGTCCTATGAGTTCTTCCTATTTAGATTAGCATTAAATGGAGCAATCCTATCAATAGCACCTTCAAAACGATCCGTACATCTCACACAAGTCTTCATTTAGGGAGACCTTTTTATTGTTTCATTAGTTCTCACAAATTGTCAAAATATAGGTGATTAGGAGTCATATTACTTCGTTCTAGTTGAAATTAGCATCAAAAGGAGCAATCTAATCAATATCGCGTCCAAAATGATGCGTAGATCTCACACAAGTCTTCATTTAGGGAGACATTCATATTGTTTCATTGGTTGTATCAAATTTACAAAGAAAGAGGTGATTAAGAGTTGTATTACTTTGTTCTTCTTTGATTATCGTTAAAAGGAGAAACCCATGACTGTGGCGTTCAAAACCATGCGTACATCTCACACAAGTCTTCATTTAGGGAGGCCTTATTATTTCATTGGTGTTCTAAAATTGTCACAGAAATAGGTGATTAGGAGTCCTATAACTTCGTTCTTGTTTGATTAGCATCAAAAGGAGCAATTCCATGACTTTCGCGTTCAAAACCATGCATAAATCTCACACAAGTCTTCATTTAAGGAGACTTTCTTATTGTTTCATTTGTTCTCTAAAATTATCAAAGAAAGAGATGATTAGGAGTTCTATTACTTTCGTTCTAATATGATTACCATCAAAAGGAGCATTGCATGACTATCGCGTTAAAAACGATGTGTACATCTCACACAAGTCTTGAGTTAGGGGAGAACTTCTTATTGTTTCATGGTTCCCTCAAATTATCAAAGAAAGAGGTTTTTATGAGTCCTATGACTTCTTTCTATTTAGATTAGCATTCAATGGAGCAATCCTATCAATAGTGCCTTCAAAACGATCCGTACATTTCACACAAGTCTTCATTTTGGGAGATCTTCTTATTGTTTCATTAGTTCTCACAAATTGTCAAAATATAGGTGATTATGAGTCTTATTACTTCGTTCTAGTTGAAATTAGCATCAAAACGAGCAATCCAATCAATATCGCGTCCAAAACGATGCGTAGATCTCACACAAGTCTTCATTTAGGGAGACATTCATATTGTTTCATTGGTTGTATCAAATTTACAAAGAAAGAGGTGATTAAGAGTTGTATTACTTCGTTCTACTTTGATTAGCGTCAAAAGGAGAAACCCATGACTATCACGTTCAAAACCATGCGTACATCTCACGCAAGTCTTCATTTAGGGAGACCTTATTATTTCATTGGTGCTCTAAAATTGTCAAAGAAAGAGGTGATTAGGAGTCCTATAACTTCGTTCTAGTTTGATTAGCATCAAAAGGAGCAATCCCATGACTATCGCGTTCAAAACGATGCGTACATCTCACACAAGTCTTTATTTAAAGAGACTTTCTTATTGTTTAATTTGTTCTCTAAAATTATCAAAGAAAGAGATGATTATGAGTCCTATTACTTCTTTCTAATTTGATTAGCATCAAAAGGAGCATTCCATGACTATCGCGTTAAAAACGATGTGTACATCTCACACAAGTCTTGATTTAGGGGAGAACTTTTTATTGTTTCATTGGTTCCCTCAAATTATCAAAGAAAGAGGTGATTATGAGTCCTATGAGTTCTTTCTATTTAGATTAGCATTATAAGGAGCAATCCTATCAATAGCGCCTTCAAAACAATCCGTACATCTCACACAAGTCTTCATTTAGGGAGACCTTCTTATTGTTTCATTAGTTCTTAGAAATTGTCAAAATATAGGTGATTATGAGTCATATTACTTCGTTCTAGTTGAAATTAGCATCAAAAGGAGCAATCCAATCAATATCGCGTCCAAAACGATGCGTAGATCTCACACAAGTCTTCATTTAGGGAGACATTCATATTGTTTCATTGGTTGTATCAAATTTACAAAGAAAGAGGTGATTAAGAGTTGTATTACTTTGTTCTTCCTTGATTATCGTTAAAAGGAGAAACCCATGACTGTGGCGTTCAAAACCATGCGTACATCTCACACAAGTCTTGATTTAGGGAGACCTTATTGTTTCATTGGTGTTCTAAAATTATCAAAGAAATAGGTGATTAGGAGTCCTTTAACTTCGTTCTTGTTTGATTAGCATCAAAAGGAGCAATTCCATGACTATCGCGTTCAAAACCATGCTTACATCTCACACAAGTCTTCATTTAAGGAGACCTTCTTATTGTTTCATTGGTTCTCTTAAATTATCAAAGAAAGAGGTGATTAGGCGTTCTATTACTTCGTTCTAATATGATTACCATCAAAAGGAGCAATCCCATGACTATCGCATTAAAAACGATGCGTAGTAGATCTCACACAAGTTTGATTTAGGAAGACCTTCATATTGTTTCATTGGTTTTCTCAAATTGTCAATGAAAGAGGTTTTTATGTGTTCAATGACTTCGTTCTAGTTTGATTTGCATAAAAAGGAGCAGTCCAATCATTAGTGCCTTCAAAATGATCCGTACATCTCACACAAGTCTTCATTTAGGAAGACCTTCTTATTATTTCATTAGTTCTCTCAAATTGTAAAAATATAGGTGATTATGAATCCTATTACATCGTTCTAGTTGAAGATAGAATCAAAAGGAGCAATCCCATCACTATCGCGTCCAAAACGATGCGTAGATCTCACACATGTCTTCATTTAGGGAGACCTTCATATTGTTCCATTGGTTGTTTCAAATTTATAAAGAAAGAGGTGTTAAGAGTTGTATTACTTCGTTCTACTTTTATTAGCGTCAAAAGGAGAAACCCATGACTATCACGTTCAAAACCATGCGTACATCTAACACAAAGTCTTCATTTAGGGGGAACTTCTTATTATTTCATTGGTGCTCTAAAATTGTTAAAGAAAGAGGTGATTAGGAGTCCTATAACTTCTTTCTAGTTTGATTAGCATCAAACGGAGCAATCCCATGACAATCGCGTTCAAAACGATGCGTACATCTGACACAAGTCTTTATTTAAAAAGTCTTTCTTATTGTTTCATTTGTTCTCTAAAATTATCAAAGAAAGAGATGATTATGAGTCCTATTACTTCGTTCTAATGTGATTAACATCAAAATGAGCATTCCATGACTATCGCATTAAAAACGATGTGTACATCTCACACAAGTCTTGATTTAGGGGAGAACTTCTTATTGTTTCATTGGTTCCCTCAAATTATCAAAGAAAGAAATGATTATGAGTCCTATGACTTCTTTCTATTTAGATTAGCATTAAATGGAGCAATCCTATCAATAGCGCCTTCAAAACGATCCGTATATCTCACACAAGTCTTCATTTAGGGAGACCTTCTTATTGTTTCATTAGTTCTCACAAATAGTCAAAATATGGGTGATTATGAGTCATATTACTTCGTTCTAGTTGAAATTAGCATCAAAAGGAGCAATCCAATCAATATCGCGTCCAAAACGATGCGTAGATCTCACATAAGTCTTCATTTAGGGAGACATTCATATTGTTTCATTGGTTGTATCAAATTTACAAAGAAAGAGGTGATTAAGAGTTGTATTACTTTGTTCTTCTTTGATTAGCGTTAAAAGGAGAAACCCATGACTGTGGCGTTCAAAACCATGCGTACATCTCACACAAGTCTTCATTTAGGGAGACCTTATTGTTTTATTGGTGTTCTAAAATTGTCAAAGAAATAGGTGATTAGGAGTCCTATAACTTCGTTCTTGTATCATTAGCGTCAAAAGGAGCAATTCTATGACTATCGGGTTCAAAACCATGTATACATCTCACACAAGTCTTCAATTAAGGAGACCTTCTTACTGTTTCATTGGTTCTCTAAAATTATCAAAGAAAGAGGTGATTAGGAGTTCTATTACTTCGTTCTAATATGATTAGCATTAAAAGGAGCAATCCCATGACTATCGCGTTAAAAACGATGCGTAGTATATCTCACACAAGTCTTGATTTCGGAAGACCTTCGTATTGTTTCATTCGTTTCTCAAATTGTCAATGAAAGAGGTTTTTATGAGTCCAATGACTTCGTTCCTGTTTGATTTGCATCAAAAGGAGCAGTCCAATCACTAGTGCCTTAAAAACGATCCGTACATCTCACACAAGTCTTCATTTAGGAAGACCTTCTTATTGTTTCATTAGTTCTCTCAAATTGTAAAACTATAGGTTATTATGAGTCCTATTACATCGTTCTAGTTGAAGATAGAATCAAAAGGAGCAATCCCATCACTATCGCGTCCAAAACGATGCGTAGATTCACACAAGTCTTCATTTAGGGAGACCTTCATATTGTTCCATTGGTTGTTTCAAATTTACAAAGAAAGAGGTGATTAAGAGTTGTATTACTTCGTTCTACTTTGATTAGCATCAAAAGGAGAAACCCATGACTATCACGTTCAAAACCATGCGTACATCTCACACAAGTCTTCATCTAGGGGGACCTTCTTATTATTTCATTGGTGCTCTAAAATTGTTAAAGAAAGAGGTGATTAGGAGTCCTATAACTTCGTTCTAGTTTGATTAGCATCAAAAGGAGCAATCCCATGACTATCTCATTCAAAACGATGCGTACATCTCACACAAGTCTTTATTGTTTCATTTATTTTCTAAAATTATCAAAGAAAGAGATGATTATGAGTCCTATTACTACGTTCTAATTTGATTAGCATCAAAAGGAGCATTCCATGACTATCGCATTAAAAACGATGTGTACATCTCACACAAGTCTTGATTTAGGGGAGAACTGCTTATTGTTTCATTGGTTCCCTCAAATTATCAAAGAAAAAGGTGATTATGAGTCCTATGACTTCTTTCTATTTAGATTAGCATTAAATGGAGCAATCCTATCAATAGCGCCTTCAAAACGATCCGTACATCTCACACAGGTCTTCATTTAGGGAGACCTTCTTATTGTTTCATTAGTTCTCACAAATTGTCAAAATATAGGTGATTATGAGTCATATTACTTCGTTCTAGTTGAAATTAGCATCAAAAGGAGCAATCCAATAAATATCGCGTCCAAAACGATGCGTAGATCTCACACAAGTCTTCATTTAGGGAGACATTCATATTGTTTCATTGGTTGTATCAAATTTACAAAGAAAGAGGTGATTAAGAGTTGTATTACTTTGTTCTTCCTTGATTATCGTTAAAAGGAGAAACCCATGACTGTGGCGTTCAAAACCATGCGTACATCTCACACAAGTCTTGATTTAGGGAGACCTTATTGTTTCATTGGTGTTCTAAAATTATCAAAGAAATAGGTGATTAGGAGTCCTTTAACTTCGTTCTTGTTTGATTAGCATCAAAAGGAGCAATTCCATGACTATCGCGTTCAAAACCATGCTTACATCTCACACAAGTCTTCATTTAAGGAGACCTTCTTATTGTTTCATTGGTTCTCTTAAATTATCAAAGAAAGAGGTGATTAGGCGTTCTATTACTTCGTTCTAATATGATTACCATCAAAAGGAGCAATCCCATGACTATCGCATTAAAAACGATGCGTAGTAGATCTCACACAAGTTTTGATTTAGGAAGACCTTCATATTGTTTCATTGGTTTTCTCAAATTGTCAATGAAAGAGGTTTTTATGTGTTCAATGACTTCGTTCTAGTTTGATTTGCATAAAAAGGAGCAGTCCAATCATTAGTGCCTTCAAAATGATCCGTACATCTCACACAAGTCTTCATTTAGGAAGACCTTCTTATTATTTCATTAGTTCTCTCAAATTGTAAAAATATAGGTGATTATGAATCCTATTACATCGTTCTAGTTGAAGATAGAATCAAAAGGAGCAATCCCATCACTATCGCGTCCAAAACGATGCGTAGATCTCACACATGTCTTCATTTAGGGAGACCTTCATATTGTTCCATTGGTTGTTTCAAATTTATAAAGAAAGAGGTGTTAAGAGTTGTATTACTTCGTTCTACTTTTATTAGCGTCAAAAGGAGAAACCCATGACTATCACGTTCAAAACCATGCGTACATCTAACACAAAGTCTTCATTTAGGGGGAACTTCTTATTATTTCATTGGTGCTCTAAAATTGTTAAAGAAAGAGGTGATTAGGAGTCCTATAACTTCGTTCTAGTTTGATTAGCATCAAAAGGAGCAATCCCATGACAATCGCGTTCAAAACGATGCGTACATCTGACACAAGTCTTTATTTAAAAAGTCTTTCTTATTGTTTCATTTGTTCTCTAAAATTATCAAAGAAAGAGATGATTATGAGTCCTATTACTTCGTTCTAATGTGATTAACATCAAAATGAGCATTCCATGACTATCGCATTAAAAACGATGTGTACATCTCACACAAGTCTTGATTTAGGGGAGAACTTCTTATTGTTTCATTGGTTCCCTCAAATTATCAAAGAAAGAAATGATTATGAGTCCTATGACTTCTTTCTATTTAGATTAGCATTAAATGGAGCAATCCTATCAATAGCGCCTTCAAAACGATCCGTATATCTCACACAAGTCTTCATTTAGGGAGACCTTCTTATTGTTTCATTAGTTCTCACAAATAGTCAAAATATGGGTGATTATGAGTCATATTACTTCGTTCTAGTTGAAATTAGCATCAAAAGGAGCAATCCAATCAATATCGCGTCCAAAACGATGCGTAGATCTCACACAAGTCTTCATTTAGGGAGACATTCATATTGTTTCATTGGTTGTATCAAATTTACAAAGAAAGAGGTGATTAAGAGTTGTATTACTTTGTTCTTCTTTGATTAGCGTTAAAAGGAGAAACCCATGACTGTGGCGTTCAAAACCATGCGTACATCTCACACAAGTCTTCATTTAGGGAGACCTTATTGTTTTATTGGTGTTCTAAAATTGTCAAAGAAATAGGTGATTAGGAGTCCTATAACTTCGTTCTTGTATCATTAGCGTCAAAAGGAGCAATTCTATGACTATCGGGTTCAAAACCATGTATACATCTCACACAAGTCTTCAATTAAGGAGACCTTCTTACTGTTTCATTGGTTCTCTAAAATTATCAAAGAAAGAGGTGATTAGGAGTTCTATTACTTCGTTCTAATATGATTAGCATTAAAAGGAGCAATCCCATGACTATCGCGTTAAAAACGATGCGTAGTATATCTCACACAAGTCTTGATTTCGGAAGACCTTCGTATTGTTTCATTCGTTTCTCAAATTGTCAATGAAAGAGGTTTTTATGAGTCCAATGACTTCGTTCCTGTTTGATTTGCATCAAAAGGAGCAGTCCAATCACTAGTGCCTTAAAAACGATCCGTACATCTCACACAAGTCTTCATTTAGGAAGACCTTCTTATTGTTTCATTAGTTCTCTCAAATTGTAAAACTATAGGTTATTATGAGTCCTATTACATCGTTCTAGTTGAAGATAGAATCAAAAGGAGCAATCCCATCACTATCGCGTCCAAAACGATGCGTAGATCTCACACAAGTCTTCATTTAGGGAGACCTTCATATTGTTCCATTGGTTGTTTCAAATTTACAAAGAAAGAGGTGATTAAGAGTTGTATTACTTCGTTCTACTTTGATTAGCATCAAAAGGAGAAACCCATGACTATCACGTTCAAAACCATGCGTACATCTCACACAAGTCTTCATCTAGGGGGACCTTCTTATTATTTCATTGGTGCTCTAAAATTGTTAAAGAAAGAGGTGATTAGGAGTCCTATAACTTCGTTCTAGTTTGATTAGCATCAAAAGGAGCAATCCCATGACTATCTCATTCAAAACGATGCGTACATCTCACACAAGTCTTTATTGTTTCATTTATTTTCTAAAATTATCAAAGAAAGAGATGATTATGAGTCCTATTACTACGTTCTAATTTGATTAGCATCAAAAGGAGCATTCCATGACTATCGCATTAAAAACGATGTGTACATCTCACACAAGTCTTGATTTAGGGGAGAACTGCTTATTGTTTCATTGGTTTCCTCAAATTATCAAAGAAAGAGGTGATTATGAGTCCTATGACTTCTTTCTATTTAGATTAGCATTAAATGGAGCAATCCTATCAATAGCGCCTTCAAAACGATCCGTACATCTCACACAGGTCTTCATTTAGGGAGACCTTCTTATTGTTTCATTAGTTCTCACAAATTGTCAAAATATAGGTGATTATGAGTCATATTACTTCGTTCTAGTTGAAATTAGCATCAAAAGGAGCAATCCAATAAATATCGCGTCCAAAACGATGCGTAGATCTCACACAAGTCTTCATTTAGGGAGACATTCATATTGTTTCATTGGTTGTATCAAATTTACAAAGAAAGAGGTGATTAAGAGTTGTATTACTTTGTTCTTCCTTGATTATCGTTAAAAGGAGAAACCCATGACTGTGGCGTTCAAAACCATGCGTACATCTCACACAAGTCTTCATTTAGGGAGACCTTATTGTTTCATTGGTGTTCTAAAATTATCAAAGAAATAGGTGATTAGGAGTCCTTAACTTCGTTCTTGTTTGATTAGCATCAAAAGGAGCAATTCCATGACTATCGCGTTCAAAACCATGCTTACATCTCACACAAGTCTTCATTTAAGGAGACCTTCTTATTGTTTCATTGGTTCTCTTAAATTAGCAAAGAAAGAGGTGATTAGGAGTTCTATTACTTCGTTCTAATATGATTAGCATTAAAAGGAGCAATCCCATGACTATCGCATTAAAAACGATGCGTAGTAGATCTCACACAAGTTTTGATTTAGGAAGACCTTCATATTGTTTCATTGGTTTCTCAAATTGTCAATGAAAGAGGTTTTTATGAGTCCAATGACTTCGTTCTAGTTTGATTTGCATAAAAAGGAGCAGTCCAATCATTAGTGCCTTCAAAATGATCCGTACATCTCACACAAGTCTTCATTTAGGAAGACCTTCTTATTATTTCATTAGTTCTCTCAAATTGTAAAAATATAGGTGATTATGAATCCTATTACATCGTTCTAGTTGAAGATAGAATCAAAAGGAGCAATCCCATCACTATCGCGTCCAAAACGATGCGTAGATCTCACACATGTCTTCATTTAGGGAGACCTTCATATTGTTCCATTGGTTGTTTCAAATTTATAAAGAAAGAGGTGTTAAGAGTTGTATTACTTCGTTCTACTTTTATTAGCGTCAAAAGGAGAAACCCATGACTATCACGTTCAAAACCATGCGTACATCTAACACAAGTCTTCATTTAGGGGGACCTTCTTATTATTTCATTGGTGCTCTAAAATTGTTAAAGAAAGAGGTGATTAGGAGTCCTATAACTTCGTTCTAGTTTGATTAGCATCAAAAGGAGCAATCCCATGACTATCGCGTTCAAAACGATGCGTACATCTCACACAAGTCTTTATTTAAAGAGACTTTCTTATTGTTTCATTTGTTCTCTAAAATTATCAAAGAAAGAGATGATTATGAGTCCTATTACTTCTTTCTAATTTGATTAGCATCAAAAGGAGCATTCCATGACTATCGCGTTAAAAACGATGTGTACATCTCACACAAGTCTTGATTTAGGGGAGAACTTTTTATTGTTTCATTGGTTCCCTCAAATTATCAAAGAAAGAGGTGATTATGAGTCCTATGAGTTCTTTCTATTTAGATTAGCATTAAATGGAGCAATCCTATCAATAGCGCCTTCAAAGCAATCCGTACATCTCACACAAGTCTTCATTTAGGGAGACCTTCTTATTGTTTCATTAGTTCTTATAAATTGTCAAAATATAAGTGATTATGAGTCATATTACTTCGTTCTAGTTGAAATTAGCATCAAAAGGAGCAATCCAATCAATATCGCATCCAAAACGATGCGTAGATCTCACACAAGTCTTCATTTAGGGAGACATTCATATTGTTTCATTGGTTGTATCAAATTTACAAAGAAAGAGGTGATAAAGAGTTGTATTACTTTGTTCTTCTTTGATTATCGTTAAAAGGAGAAACCCACGACTGTAGCGTTCAAAACCATGCGTACATCTCACACAAGTCTTCATTTAGGGAGACCTTATTGTTTCATTGGTGTTCTAAAATTAACAAAGAAATACGTGATTAGGAGTCCTTTAACTTTGTTCTTGTTTGATTAGCATCAAAAAGAACAATTCCATGACTATCGGGTTCAAAATCAAGCTTACATCTCACACAAGTCTTCATTTAAGTAGACCATCTTATTGTTTCATTGGTTCTCTAAAATTATCAAAGAAAGAGGTAATTAGGAGTTCTATTACTTCGTTCTAATATGATTAGCATCAAAAGGAGCAATCCCATAACTATCGCGTTAAAAACGATGCGTAGTAGATCTCACACAAGTTTTGATTTAGGAAGACCTTCATATTGTTTCATTGGTTTTCTCAAATTGTCAATGAAAGAGGTTTTTATGAGTCCAATGACTTCGTTCTAGTTTGATTTGCATAAAAAGGAGCAGTCCAATCATTAGTGCCTTCAAAATGATCCGTACATCTCACACAAGTCTTCATTTAGTAAGACCTTCTTATTGTTTCATTAGTTCTCTCAAATTGTAAAAATATAGGTGATTATGAATCCTATTACATCGTTCTAGTTGAAGATAGAATCAAAAGGAGCAATCCCATCACTATCGCGTCCAAAACGATGCGTAGATCTCACAAAAGTCTTTATTTAGGAAGACCTTATTATTGTTTCCTTAGTTCCCACAAATTGTCAAAATATAGGTGATTATGAGTCATATTACTTCGTTCTAGTTGAAATTAGCATCAAAAGAAGCAATCCAATCAATATCGCGTCCAAAACGATGCGTAGATCTCACACAAGTCTTCATTTAGGGAGACATTCATATTGTTTCATTGGTTGTATCAAATTTACAAAGAAAGAGGTTGTATTACTTTCGTTCTAATATGATTAGCATCAAAGGAGCATTGCATGACTATCGCGTTAAAAACGATGTGTACATCTCACACAAGTCTTGAGTTAGGGGAGAACTTCTTATTGTTTCATGGTTCCCTCAAATTATCAAAGAAAGAGGTTTTTATGAGTCCTATGACTTCTTTCTATTTAGATTAGCATTCAATGGAGCAATCCTATCAATAGTGCCTTCAAAACGATCCGTACATTTCACACAAGTCTTCATTTAGGGAGATTTTCTTATTGTTTCATTAGTTCTCACAAATTGTCAAAATATAGGTGATTATGAGTCTTAATACTTCGTTCTAGTTGAAATTAGCATCAAAATGAGCAATCCAATTAATATCGCGTCCAAAACGATGCGTAGATCTCACACATGTCTTCATTTAGGGAGACATTCATATTGTTTCATTGGTTGTATCAAATTTACAAAGAAAGAGGTGATTAAGAGTTGTATTACTTCGTTCTACTTTGATTAGCGTCAAAAGGAGAAACCCATGACTATCACGTTCAAAACCATGCGTACATCTCACGCAAGTCTTCATTTAGGGAGACCTTATTATTTCATTGGTGCTCTAAAATTGTCAAAGAAAGAGGTGATTAGGAGTCCTATAACTTCATTCTAGTTTGATTAGCATCAAAAGGAGCAATCCCATGACTATCGCGTTCAAAACTATGCGTACATCTCACACAAGTCTTTATTTAAAGAGACTTTCTTATTGTTTCATTTGTTCTCTAAAATTATCAAAGAAAGAGATGATTATGAGTCCTATTACTTCTTTCTAATTTGATTGGCATCAAAAGGAGCATTCCATGACTATCGCGTTAAAAACGATGTGTACATCTCACACAAGTCTTGATTTAGGGGAGAACTTTTATTGTTTCATTGGTTCCCTCAAATTATCAAAGAAAGAGGTGATTATGAGTCCTATGAGTTCTTTCTATTTAGATTAGCATTATAATGGAGCAATCCTATCAATAGCGCCTTCAAAACAATCCGTACATCTCACACAAGTCTTCATTTAGGGAGACCTTCTTATTGTTTCATTAGTTCTTAGAAATTGTCAAAATATAGGTGATTATGAGTCATATTACTTCGTTCTAGTTGAAATTAGCATCAAAAGGAGCAATCCAATCAATATCGCGTCCAAAACGATGCGTAGATCTCACACAAGTCTTCATTTAGGGAGACATTCATATTGTTTCATTGGTTGTATCAAATTTACAAAGAAAGAGGTGATTAAGAGTTGTATTACTTTGTTCTTCCTTGATTATCGTTAAAAGGAGAAACCCATGACTGTGGCGTTCAAAACCATGCGTACATCTCACACAAGTCTTGATTTAGGGAGACCTTATTGTTTCATTGGTGTTCTAAAATTATCAAAGAAATAGGTGATTAGGAGTCCTTTAACTTCGTTATTGTTTGATTAGCATCAAAAGGAGCAATTCCATGACTATCGCGTTCAAAACCATGCTTACATCTCACACAAGTCTTCATTTAAGGAGACCTTCTTATTGTTTCATTGGTTCTCTTAAATTATCAAAGAAAGAGGTGATTAGGCGTTCTATTACTTCGTTCTAATATGATTACCATCAAAAGGAGCAATCCCATGACTATCGCATTAAAAACGATGCGTAGTAGATCTCACACAAGTTTTGATTTAGGAAGACCTTCATATTGTTTCATTGGTTTTCTCAAATTGTCAATGAAAGAGGTTTTTATGTGTCCAATGACTTCGTTCTAGTTTGATTTGCATAAAAAGGAGCAGTCCAATCATTAGTGCCTTCAAAATGATCCGTACATCTCACACAACTCTTCATTTAGGAAGACCTTCTTATTATTTCATTAGTTCTCTCAAATTGTAAAAATATAGGTGATTATGAATTCTATTACATCGTTCTAGTTGAAGATAGAATCAAAAGGAGCAATCCCATCACTATCGCGTCCAAAACGATGCGTAGATCTCACACATGTCTTCATTTAGGGAGACCTTCATATTGTTCCATTGGTTGTTTCAAATTTATAAAGAAAGAGGTGTTAAGAGTTGTATTACTTCGTTCTACTTTTATTAGCGTCAAAAGGAGAAACCCATGACTATCACGTTCAAAACCATGCGTACATCTAACACAAGTCTTCATTTAGGGAGAACTTCTTATTATTTCATTGGTGCTCTAAAATTGTTAAAGAAAGAGGTGATTAGGAGTCCTATAACTTCGTTCTAGTTTGATTAGCATCAAAAGGAGCAATCCCATGACTATCCCGTTCAAAACGATGCGTACATCTCACACAAGTCTTTATTTAAAGAGTACTTTCTTATTGTTTCATTTGTTCTCTAAAATTATCAAAGAAAGAGATGATTATGAGTCCTATTACTTCGTTCTAATGTGATTAACATCAAAAGGAGCATTCCATGACTATCGCATTAAAAACGATGTGTACATCTCACACAAGTCTTGATTTAGGGGAGAACTTCTTATTGTTTCATTGGTTCCCTCAAATTATCAAAGAAAGAAATGATTATGAGTCCTATGACTTATTTCTATTTAGATTAGCATTAAATGGAGCAATCCCATCAATATCGCCTTCAAAACGATCCGTATATCTCACACAAGTCTTCATTTAGGGAGACCTTCTTATTGTTTCATTAGTTCTCACAAATAGTCAAAATATGGGTGATTATGAGTCATATTACTTCGTTCTAGTTGAAATTAGCATCAAAAGGAGCAATCCAATCAATATCGCGTCCAAAACGATGCGTAGATCTCACACAAGTCTTCATTTAGGGAGACATTCATATTGTTTCATTGGTTGTATCAAATTTACAAAGAAAGAGGTGATTAAGAGTTGTATTACTTTGTTCTTCTTTGATTAGCGTTAAAAGGAGAAACCCATGACTGTGGCGTTCAAAACCATGCGTACATCTCACACAAGTCTTCATTTAGGGAGACCTTATTGTTTTATTGGTGTTCTAAAATTGTCAAAGAAATAGGTGATTAGGAGTCCTATAACTTCGTTCTTGTATCATTAGCGTCAAAAGGAGCAATTCTATGACTATCGGGTTCAAAACCATGTATACATCTCACACAAGTCTTCAATTAAGGAGACCTTCTTACTGTTTCATTGGTTCTCTAAAATTATCAAAGAAAGAGGTGATTAGGAGTTCTATTACTTCGTTCTAATATGATTAGCATTAAAAGGAGCAATCCCATGACTATCGCGTTAAAAACGATGCGTAGTATATCTCACACAAGTCTTGATTTAGGAAGACCTTCGTATTGTTTCATTCGTTTCTCAAATTGTCAATGAAAGAGGTTTTTATGAGTCCAATGACTTCGTTCCTGTTTGATTTGCATCAAAAGGAGCAGTCCAATCACTAGTGCCTTAAAAACGATCCGTACATCTCACACAAGTCTTCATTTAGGAAGACCTTCTTATTGTTTCATTAGTTCTCTCAAATTGTAAAACTATAGGTTATTATGAATACTATTACATCGTTCTAGTTGAAGATAGAATCAAAAGGAGCAATCCCATCACTATCGCGTCCAAAACGATGCGTAGATCTCACACAAGTCTTCATTTAGGGAGACCTTCATATTGTTCCATTGGTTGTTTCAAATTTACAAAGAAAGAGGTGATTAAGAGTTGTATTACTTCGTTCTACTTTGATTAGCATCAAAAGGAGAAACCCATGACTATCACGTTCAAAACCATGCATACATCTCACACAAGTCTTCATCTAGGGGGACCTTCTTATTATTTCATTGGTGCTCTAAAATTGTTAAAGAAAGAGGTGATTAGGAGTCCTATAACTTCGTTCTAGTTTGATTAGCATCAAAAGGAGCAATCCCATGACTATGTCATTCAAAACGATGCGTACATCTCACACAAGTCTTTATTGTTTCATTTATTTTCTAAAATTATCAAAGAAAGAGATGATTATGAGTCCTATTACTACGTTCTAATTTGATTAGCATCAAAAGGAGCATTCCATGACTATCGCATTAAAAACGATGTGTACATCTCACACAAGTCTTGATTTAGGGGAGAACTGCTTATTGTTTCATTGGTTCCCTCAAATTATCAAAGAAAGAGGTGATTATGAGTCCTATAACTTCTTTCTATTTAGATTAGCATTAAATGGAGCAATCCTATCAATAGCGCCTTCAAAACGATCCGTACATCTCACACAGGTCTTCATTTAGGGAGACCTTCTTATTGTTTCATTAGTTCTCACAAATTGTCAAAATATAGGTGATTATGAGTCATATTACTTCGTTCTAGTTGAAATTAGCATCAAAAGGAGCAATCCAATAAATATCGCGTCCAAAACGATGCGTAGATCTCACACAAGTCTTCATTTAGGGAGACATTCATATTGTTTCATTGGTTGTATCAAATTTACAAAGAAAGAGGTGATTAAGAGTTGTATTACTTTGTTCTTCCTTGATTATCGTTAAAAGGAGAAACCCATGACTGTGGCGTTCAAAACGATGCGTACATCTCACACAAGTCTTTATTTAGGGAGACCTTATTGTTTCATTGGTGTTCTAAAATTATCAAAGAAATAGGTGATTAGGAGTCCTTTAACTTTGTTCTTGTTTGATTAGCATCAAAAGGAGCAATTCCATGACTATCGCGTTCAAAACCATGCTTACATCTCACACAAGTCTTCATTTAAGGAGACCTTCTTATTGTTTCATTGGTTCTCTTAAATTGCCAAAGAAAGAGGTGATTAGGCGTTCTATTACTTCGTTCTAATATGATTAGCATCAAAAGGAGCAATCCCATGACTATCGCATTAAAAACGATGCGTAGTAGATCTCACACAAGTTTGATTTAGGAAGTCCTTCATATTGTTTCATTGGTTTTCTCAAATTGTCAATAAAAGAGGTTTTTATGAGTCCAATGACTTCGCTCTAGTTTGATTTGCATAAAAAGATGCAGTCCAATCATTAGTACCTTCAAAATGATCCGTACATTTCACACAAATCTTCATTTAGGAAGACCTTCTTATTATTTCATTAGTTCTCTCAAATTGTAAAACTATAGGTGATTATGAGTCCTATTACATCGTTCTAGTTGAAGATAGAATCAAAAGGAGCAATCCCATCACTATCGCGTCCAAAACGATGCGTAGATCTCACACATGTCTTCATTTAGGGAGACCTTCATATTGTTCCATTGGTTGTTTCAAATTTACAAAGAAAGAGGTGATTAAGAGTTGTATTACTTCGTTCTACTTTGATTAGCGTCAAAAGGAGAAACCCTTAACTATCACGTTCAAAACCATGCGTACATCTCACGCAAGTCTTCATTTAGGGAGACCTTATTATTTTATTGGTGCTCTAAAATTGTCAAAGAAAGAGGTGATTAGGAGTCCTATAACTTCGTTCTAGTTTGATTAGCATTCAAAAGGAGCAATCCCATGACTATCGCGTTCAAAACGATGCGTACATCTCACACAAGTCTTTATTTAAAGAGACTTTTTATTGTTTCATTTGTTCTCTAAAATTATCAAAGAAAGAGATGATTATGAGTCCTATTACTTCTTTCTAATTTGATTAGCATCAAAAGGAGCATTCCATGACTATCGCGTTAAAAACGATGTGTACATCTCACACAAGTCTTGATTTAGGGGAGAACTTTTATTGTTTCATTGGTTCCCTCAAATTATCAAAGAAAGAGGTGATTATGAGTCCTATGAGTTCTTTCTATTTAGATTAGCATTATAAGGAGCAATCCTATCAATAGCGCCTTCAAAGCAATCCGTACATCTCACACAAGTCTTCATTTAGGGAGACCTTCTTATTGTTTCATTAGTTCTTATAAATTGTCAAAATATAGGTGATTATGAGTCATATTACTTAGTTCTAGTTGAAATTAGCATCAAAAGGAGCAATCCAATCAATATCGCATCCAAAACGATGCGTAGATCTCACACAAGTCTTCATTTAGGGAGACATTCATATTGTTTCATTGGTTGTATCAAATTTACAAAGAAAGAGGTGATTTAGAGTTGTATTACTTTGTTCTTCTTTGATTATCGTTAAAAGGAGAAACCCATGACTGTAGCGTTCAAAACCATGCGTACATCTCACACAAGTCTTCATTTAGGGAGACCTTATTGTTTCATTGGTGTTCTAAAATTAACAAAGAAATACGTGATTAGGAGTCCTTTAACTTTGTTCTTGTTTGATTAGCATCAAAAGGAGCAATTCCATGACTATCGCGTTCAAAACCATGCTTACATCTCACACAAGTCTTCATTTAAGGAGACATTCTTATTGTTTCATTGGTTCTCTTAAATTATCAAAGAAAGAGGTGATTAGGCGTTCTATTACTTCGTTCTAATATGATTAGCCATCAAAAGAGCAATCCCATGACTATCGCCTTAAAAACGATGCGTAGTAGATCTCACACAAGTTGTGATTTAGGAAGACCTTCATATTGTTTCATTGGTTTTCTCAAATTGTCAATGAAAGAGGTTTTTATGTGTCCAATGACTTCGTTCTAGTTTGATTTGCATAAAAAGGAGTAGTCCAATCATTAGTGCCTTCAAAATGATCCGTACATCTCACACAAGTCTTCATTTAGGAAGACCTTCTTATTGTTTCATTAGTTCTCTTAAATTGTAAAAATATAGGTGATTATGAATCCTATTACATCGTTCTAGTTGAAGATAGAATCAAAAGGAGCAATCCCATCACTATCGCGTCCAAAACGATGCGTAGATCTCACAAAAGTCTTTATTTAGGAAGACCTTATTATTGTTTCCTTAGTTCTCACAAATTGTCAAAATATAGGTGATTATGAGTCATATTACTTCGTTCTAGTTGAAATTAGCATCAAAAGGAGCAATCCAATCAATATCGCGTCCAAAACGATGCGTAGATCTCACACAAGTCTTAATTTAGGGAGACATTCATATAGTTTCATTGGTTGTATCAAATTTACAAAGAAAGAGGTTGTATTACTTTCGTTCTAATATGATTAGCATCAAACGGAGCATTGCATGACTATCGCGTTAAAAACGATGTGTACATCTCACACAAGTCTTGAGTTAGGGGAGAACTTCTTATTGTTTCATGGTTCCCTCAAATTATCGAAGAAAGAGGTTTTTATGAGTCCTATGACTTCTTTCTATTTAGATTAGCATTCAATGGAGCAATCCTATCAATAGTACCTTCAAAACGATCCGTACATTCACACAAGTCTTCATTTTGGGAGATCTTCTTATTGTTTCATTGTTCTCACAAATTGTCAAAATATAGGTGATTATGAGTCTTATTACTTCGTTCTAGTTGAAATTAGCATCAAAACGAGCAATCCAATCAATATCGCGTCCAAAACGATGCGTAGATCTCACACAAGTCTTCATTTAGGGAGACATTCATATTGTTTCGTTGGTTGTATCAAATTTACAAAGAAAGAGGTGATTAAGAGTTGTATTACTTCGTTCTACTTTGATTAGCGTCAAAAGGAGAAACCCATAACTATCACGTTCAAAACCATGCGTACATCTCACGCAAGTCTTCATTTAGGGAGACCTTATTATTTTATTGGTGCTCTAAAATTGTCAAAGAAAGAGGTGATTAGGAGTCCTATAACTTCGTTCTAGTTTGATTAGCTTCAAAAGGAGCAATCCCATGACTATCGCGTTCAAAACGATGCGTACATCTCACACAAGTCTTTATTTAAAGAGACTTTTTTATTGTTTCATTTGTTCTCTAAAATTATCAAAGAAAGAGATGATTATGAGTCCTATTACTTCTTTCTAATTTGATTAGCATCAAAAGGAGCATTCCATGACTATCGCGTTAAAAACGATGTGTACATCTCACACAAGTCTTGATTTAGGTGAGAACTTTTTATTGTTTCATTGGTTCCCTCAAATTATCAAAGAAAGAGGTGATTATGAGTCCTATGAGTTCTTTCTATTTAGATTAGCATTATAAGGAGCAATCCTATCAATAGCGCCTTCAAAACAATCCGTACATCTCACACAAGTCTTCATTTAGGGAGACCTTCTTATTGTTTCATTAGTTCTTAGAAATTGTCAAAATATAGGTGATTATGAGTCATATTACTTCGTTCTAGTTGAAATTAGCATCAAAAGGAGCAATCCAATCAATATCGCGTCCAAAACGATGCGTAGATCTCACACAAGTCTTCATTTAGGGAGACATTCATATTGTTTCATTGGTTGTATCAAATTTACAAAGAAAGAGGTGATTAAGAGTTGTATTACTTTGTTCTTCCTTGATTATCGTTAAAAGGAGAAACCCATGACTGTGGCGTTCAAAACCATGCGTACATCTCACACAAGTCTTGATTTAGGGAGACCTTATTGTTTCATTGGTGTTCTAAAATTATCAAAGAAATAGGTGATTAGGAGTCCTTTAACTTCGTTCTTATTTGATTAGCATCAAAAAGAGCAATTATGGGACTATCGCGTTCAAAACCATGCTTACATCTCACACAAGTCTTCATTTAAGGAGACATTCTTATTGTTTCATTGGTTCTCTTAAATTATCAAAGAAAGAGGTGATTAGGCGTTCTATTACTTCGTTCTAATATGATTACCATCAAAAAGAGCAATCCCATGACTATCGCCTTAAAAACGATGCGTAGTAGATCTCACACAAGTTGTGATTTAGGAAGACCTTCATATTGTTTCATTGGTTTTCTCAAATTGTCAATGAAAGAGGTTTTTATGTGTCCAATGACTTCGTTCTAGTTTGATTTGCATAAAAAGGAGCAGTCCAATCATTAGTGCCTTCAAAATGATCCGTACATCTCACACAAGTCTTCATTTAGGAAGACCTTCTTATTGTTTCATTAGTTCTCTCAAATTGTAAAAATATAGGTGATTATGAATCCTATTACATCGTTCTAGTTGAAGATAGAATCAAAAGGAGCAATCCCATCACTATCGCGTCCAAAACGATGCGTAGATCTCACAAAAGTCTTTATTTAGGAAGACCTTATTATTGTTTCCTTAGTTCTCACAAATTGTCAAAATATAGGTGATTATGAGTCATATTACTTCGTTCTAGTTGAAATTAGCATCAAAAGGAGCAATCCAATCAATATCGCGTCCAAAACGATGCGTAGATCTCACACAAGTCTTAATTTAGGGAGACATTCATATAGTTTCATTGGTTGTATCAAATTTACAAAGAAAGAGGTTGTATTACTTTCGTTCTAATATGATTAGCATCAAACGGAGCATTGCATGACTATCGCGTTAAAAACGATGTGTACATCTCACACAAGTCTTGAGTTAGGGGAGAACTTCTTATTGTTTCATGGTTCCCTCAAATTATCGAAGAAAGAGGTTTTTATGAGTCCTATGACTTCTTTCTATTTAGATTAGCATTCAATGGAGCAATCCTATCAATAGTACCTTCAAAACGATCCGTACATTTCACACAAGTCTTCATTTGGGAGATCTTCTTATTGTTTCATTGTTCTCACAAATTGTCAAAATATAGGTGATTATGAGTCTTATTACTTCGTTCTAGTTGAAATTAGCATCAAAACGAGCAATCCAATCAATATCGCGTCCAAAACGATGCGTAGATCTCACACAAGTCTTCATTTAGGGAGACATTCATATTGTTTCGTTGGTTGTATCAAATTTACAAAGAAAGAGGTGATTAAGAGTTGTATTACTTCGTTCTACTTTGATTAGCGTCAAAAGGAGAAACCCATAACTATCACGTTCAAAACCATGCGTACATCTCACGCAAGTCTTCATTTAGGGAGACCTTATTATTTTATTGGTGCTCTAAAATTGTCAAAGAAAGAGGTGATTAGGAGTCCTATAACTTCGTTCTAGTTTGATTAGCTTCAAAAGGAGCAATCCCATGACTATCGCGTTCAAAACGATGCGTACATCTCACACAAGTCTTTATTTAAAGAGACTTTTTTATTGTTTCATTTGTTCTCTAAAATTATCAAAGAAAGAGATGATTATGAGTCCTATTACTTCTTTCTAATTTGATTAGCATCAAAAGGAGCATTCCATGACTATCGCGTTAAAAACGATGTGTACATCTCACACAAGTCTTGATTTAGGTGAGAACTTTTTATTGTTTCATTGGTTCCCTCAAATTATCAAAGAAAGAGGTGATTATGAGTCCTATGAGTTCTTTCTATTTAGATTAGCATTATAAGGAGCAATCCTATCAATAGCGCCTTCAAAACAATCCGTACATCTCACACAAGTCTTCATTTAGGGAGACCTTCTTATTGTTTCATTAGTTCTTAGAAATTGTCAAAATATAGGTGATTATGAGTCATATTACTTCGTTCTAGTTGAAATTAGCATCAAAAGGAGCAATCCAATCAATATCGCGTCCAAAACGATGCGTAGATCTCACACAAGTCTTCATTTAGGGAGACATTCATATTGTTTCATTGGTTGTATCAAATTTACAAAGAAAGAGGTGATTAAGAGTTGTATTACTTTGTTCTTCCTTGATTATCGTTAAAAGGAGAAACCCATGACTGTGGCGTTCAAAACCATGCGTACATCTCACACAAGTCTTGATTTAGGGAGACCTTATTGTTTCATTGGTGTTCTAAAATTATCAAAGAAATAGGTGATTAGGAGTCCTTTAACTTCGTTCTTATTTGATTAGCATCAAAAAGAGCAATTATGGGACTATCGCGTTCAAAACCATGCTTACATCTCACACAAGTCTTCATTTAAGGAGACATTCTTATTGTTTCATTGGTTCTCTTAAATTATCAAAGAAAGAGGTGATTAGGCGTTCTATTACTTCGTTCTAATATGATTACCATCAAAAAGAGCAATCCCATGACTATCGCCTTAAAAACGATGCGTAGTAGATCTCACACAAGTTGTGATTTAGGAAGACCTTCATATTGTTTCATTGGTTTTCTCAAATTGTCAATGAAAGAGGTTTTTATGTGTCCAATGACTTCGTTCTAGTTTGATTTGCATAAAAAGGAGCAGTCCAATCATTAGTGCCTTCAAAATGATCCGTACATCTCACACAAGTCTTCATTTAGGAAGACCTTCTTATTGTTTCATTAGTTCTCTCAAATTGTAAAAATATAGGTGATTATGAATCCTATTACATCGTTCTAGTTGAAGATAGAATCAAAAGGAGCAATCCCATCACTATCGCGTCCAAAACGATGCGTAGATCTCACAAAAGTCTTTATTTAGGAAGACCTTATTATTGTTTCCTTAGTTCTCACAAATTGTCAAAATATAGGTGATTATGAGTCATATTACTTCGTTCTAGTTGAAATTAGCATCAAAAGGAGCAATCCAATCAATATCGCGTCCAAAACGATGCGTAGATCTCACACAAGTCTTAATTTAGGGAGACATTCATATAGTTTCATTGGTTGTATCAAATTTACAAAGAAAGAGGTTAGGAGTTAATTACTTCGTTCTAATATGATTAGCATTCAAAGGAAGTAATCCATGACTATCGCGTTAAAAACTGATGCGTAGTACACACAAGTCTTGATTTAGGGAAGACCTTCGTATTGTTTCATGGTTTCTCAAATTGTCAATGAAAGTGGTTTTTATGAGTCCAATGACTTCGTTCTGTTTAGATTAGCATCAAAGGAGCTAGTTCCTATCAATAGTGCCTTCAAAACGATCCGTACATCTCACACAAGTCTTCATTTTAGGAGATCTTCTTATTATTTCATTAGTTCTCACAATTGTCAAAATATAGGTGATTATGAGTCCTATTACGTCGTTCTAGTTGAAATTAGCATCAAAAGGAGCAATCCAATCAATATCGCGTCCAAAACGATGCGTAGATCTCACACAAGTCTTCATTTATGGAGACATTCATATTGTTCATTGGTTGTTATCAAATTTACAAAGAAAGAGGTGATTAAGAGTTGTATTACTTCGTTCTACTTTGATTAGCGTCAAAAGGAGAAACCCATAACTATCACGTTCAAAACCATGCGTACATCTCACGCAAGTCTTCATTTAGGGAGACCTTATTATTTTATTGGTGCTCTAAAATTGTCAAAGAAAGAGGTGATTAGGAGTCCTATAACTTCGTTCTAGTTTGATTAGCTTCAAAAGGAGCAATCCCATGACTATCGCGTTCAAAACGATGCGTACATCTCACACAAGTCTTTATTTAAAGAGACTTTTTTATTGTTTCATTTGTTCTCTAAAATTATCAAAGAAAGAGATGATTATGAGTCCTATTACTTCTTTCTAATTTGATTAGCATCAAAAGGAGCATTCCATGACTATCGCGTTAAAAACGATGTGTACATCTCACACAAGTCTTGATTTAGGTGAGAACTTTTTATTGTTTCATTGGTTCCCTCAAATTATCAAAGAAAGAGGTGATTATGAGTCCTATGAGTTCTTTCTATTTAGATTAGCATTATAAGGAGCAATCCTATCAATAGCGCCTTCAAAACAATCCGTACATCTCACACAAGTCTTCATTTAGGGAGACCTTCTTATTGTTTCATTAGTTCTTAGAAATTGTCAAAATATAGGTGATTATGAGTCATATTACTTCGTTCTAGTTGAAATTAGCATCAAAAGGAGCAATCCAATCAATATCGCGTCCAAAACGATGCGTAGATCTCACACAAGTCTTCATTTAGGGAGACATTCATATTGTTTCATTGGTTGTATCAAATTTACAAAGAAAGAGGTGATTAAGAGTTGTATTACTTTGTTCTTCCTTGATTATCGTTAAAAGGAGAAACCCATGACTGTGGCGTTCAAAACCATGCGTACATCTCACACAAGTCTTGATTTAGGGAGACCTTATTGTTTCATTGGTGTTCTAAAATTATCAAAGAAATAGGTGATTAGGAGTCCTTTAACTTCGTTCTTATTTGATTAGCATCAAAAAGAGCAATTATGGGACTATCGCGTTCAAAACCATGCTTACATCTCACACAAGTCTTCATTTAAGGAGACATTCTTATTGTTTCATTGGTTCTCTTAAATTATCAAAGAAAGAGGTGATTAGGCGTTCTATTACTTCGTTCTAATATGATTACCATCAAAAAGAGCAATCCCATGACTATCGCCTTAAAAACGATGCGTAGTAGATCTCACACAAGTTGTGATTTAGGAAGACCTTCATATTGTTTCATTGGTTTTCTCAAATTGTCAATGAAAGAGGTTTTTATGTGTCCAATGACTTCGTTCTAGTTTGATTTGCATAAAAAGGAGCAGTCCAATCATTAGTGCCTTCAAAATGATCCGTACATCTCACACAAGTCTTCATTTAGGAAGACCTTCTTATTGTTTCATTAGTTCTCTCAAATTGTAAAAATATAGGTGATTATGAATCCTATTACATCGTTCTAGTTGAAGATAGAATCAAAAGGAGCAATCCCATCACTATCGCGTCCAAAACGATGCGTAGATCTCACAAAAGTCTTTATTTAGGAAGACCTTATTATTGTTTCCTTAGTTCTCACAAATTGTCAAAATATAGGTGATTATGAGTCATATTACTTCGTTCTAGTTGAAATTAGCATCAAAAGGAGCAATCCAATCAATATCGCGTCCAAAACGATGCGTAGATCTCACACAAGTCTTAATTTAGGGAGACATTCATATAGTTTCATTGGTTGTATCAAATTTACAAAGAAAGAGGTTGTATTACTTTCGTTCTAATATGATTAGCATCAAACGGAGCATTGCATGACTATCGCGTTAAAAACGATGTGTACATCTCACACAAGTCTTGAGTTAGGGGAGAACTTCTTATTGTTTCATGGTTCCCTCAAATTATCGAAGAAAGAGGTTTTTATGAGTCCTATGACTTCTTTCTATTTAGATTAGCATTCAATGGAGCAATCCTATCAATAGTACCTTCAAAACGATCCGTACATTTCACACAAGTCTTCATTTTGGGAGATCTTCTTATTGTTTCATTGTTCTCACAAATTGTCAAAATATAGGTGATTATGAGTCTTATTACTTCGTTCTAGTTGAAATTAGCATCAAAACGAGCAATCCAATCAATATCGCGTCCAAAACGATGCGTAGATCTCACACAAGTCTTCATTTAGGGAGACATTCATATTGTTTCGTTGGTTGTATCAAATTTACAAAGAAAGAGGTGATTAAGAGTTGTATTACTTCGTTCTACTTTGATTAGCGTCAAAAGGAGAAACCCATAACT
Source organism: Panax stipuleanatus (assembly GCA_020205555.1). Classification (NCBI taxonomy): domain Eukaryota; kingdom Viridiplantae; phylum Streptophyta; class Magnoliopsida; order Apiales; family Araliaceae; genus Panax; species Panax stipuleanatus. The sequence continues at coordinate 59,093 of JAINUT010002244.1, read as the reverse complement.
ATCACGTTCAAAACCATGCGTACATCTCACGCAAGTCTTCATTTAGGGAGACCTTATTATTTTATTGGTGCTCTAAAATTGTCAAAGAAAGAGGTGATTAGGAGTCCTATAACTTCGTTCTAGTTTGATTAGCTTCAAAAGGAGCAATCCCATGACTATCGCGTTCAAAACGATGCGTACATCTCACACAAGTCTTTATTTAAAGAGACTTTTTTATTGTTTCATTTGTTCTCTAAAATTATCAAAGAAAGAGATGATTATGAGTCCTATTACTTCTTTCTAATTTGATTAGCATCAAAAGGAGCATTCCATGACTATCGCGTTAAAAACGATGTGTACATCTCACACAAGTCTTGATTTAGGTGAGAACTTTTATTGTTTCATTGGTTCCCTCAAATTATCAAAGAAAGAGGTGATTATGAGTCCTATGAGTTCTTTCTATTTAGATTAGCATTATAATGGAGCAATCCTATCAATAGCGCCTTCAAAACAATCCGTACATCTCACACAAGTCTTCATTTAGGGAGACCTTCTTATTGTTTCATTAGTTCTCACAAATAGTCAAAATATGGGTGATTATGAGTCATATTACTTCGTTCTAGTTGAAATTAGCATCAAAAGGAGCAATCCAATCAATATCGCGTCCAAAACGATGCGTAGATCTCACACAAGTCTTCATTTAGGGAGACATTCATATTGTTTCATTGGTTGTATCAAATTTACAAAGAAAGAGGTGATTAAGAGTTGTATTACTTTGTTCTTCTTTGATTAGCGTTAAAAGGAGAAACCCATGACTATGGCGTTCAAAACCATGCGTACATCTCACACAAGTCTTCATTTAGGGAAGACCTTATTGTTTCATTGGTGTTCTAAAATTGTCAAAGAAATAGGTGATTAGGAGTCCTATAACTTCGTTCTTGTTTGATTAGCATCAAAAGGAGCAATTCCTATGACTATCGCGTTCAAAATCATGTATACATCTCACACAAGTCTTCATTAAGGAGACCTTCTTATTGTTTCATTGGTTCTCTAAAATTATCAAAGAAAGAGGTGATTAGGAGTTCTAATTACTTCGTTCTAATATGATTAGCATTAAAAGGAGCAATCCCATGACTATCGCGTTAAAAACGATGCGTAGTATCTCACACAAGTCTTGATTTCGGAAGACCTTCGTATTGTTTCATTGGTTTCTCAAATTGTCAATGAAAGAGGTTTTTATGAGTCCAATGACTTCGTTCCTGTTTGATTTGCATCAAAAGGAGCAGTCCAATCACTAGTGCCTTCAAAACGATCCGTACATCTCACACAAGTCTTCATTTAGGAAGACCTTCTTATTATTTCATTAGTTCTCTCAAATTGTAAAACTATAGGTTATTATGAGTCCTATTACAGTCGTTCTAGTTGAAGATAGAATCAAAAGGAGCAATCCCATCACTATCGCGTCCAAAACGATGCTGTAGATCTCACACAAGTCTTCATTTATGGAGACCTTCATATTGTTCCATTGGTTGTTTTAAATTTACAAAGAAAGAGGTGATTAAGAGTTGTATTACTTCGTTCTACTTTGATTAGCGTCAAAAGGAGAAACCCATGACTATCACGTTCAAAACCATGCGTACATCTCACACAAGTCTTCATTTAGGGAGACCTTATTATTTCATTGGTGCTCTAAAATTGTCAAAGAAAGAGGTGATTAGGAGTCCTATAACTTCGTTCTAGTTTGATTAGCATCAAAAGGAGCAATCCCATGACTATCACGTTCAAAACGATGCGTACATCTCACACAATTCTTTATTTAAAGAGACTTTCTCATTATTTCATTTGTTCTCTAAAATTATCAAAGAAAGAGATGATTATGAGTCCTATTACTTCTTTCTAATTTGATTAGCATCAAAAGGAGCATTCCATGACTATCGCAGTTAAAAACGATGTGTACATCTCACACAAGTCTTGATTTAGGGGAGAACTTCTTATTGTTTCATTGGTTCCCTCAAATTATCAAAGAAAGAGGTGATTATGAGTCCTATGAGTTCTTTCTATTTAGATTAGCAATAAATGGAGCAATCCTATCAATAGCGCCTTCAAAACAATCCGTACATCTTACACAAGTCTTCATTTAGGGAGACCTTCTTATTGTTTCATTAGTTCTTACAAATTGTCAAAATATAGGTGATTATGAGTCATATGACTTCGTTCTAGTTGAAATTAGCATCAAAAGGAGCAATCCAATCAATATTGCGTCCAAAACGATGCGTAGATCTCACACAAGTCTTCATTTAGGGAGACATTCATATTGTTTCATTGGTTGTATCAAATTTACAAAGAACGAGGTGATTAAGAGTTGTATTACTTCGTTCTTCTTTGATTAGCGTTAAAAGGAGAAACCCATGACTGTGGCGTTCAAAACCATGCGTACATCTCACACGAGTCTTCATTTAGGGAGACCTTTTTGTTTCATTGGTGTTCTAAAATTGTCAAAGAAATAGGTGATTACTAGTCCTATAACTTCGTTCTTGTTTGGTTAGCATCAAAAGGAGCAAAATTCCTTGACTATCGCGTTCAAAATCATGTATACATCTCACACAAGTCTTCATTTAAGGAGACCTTCTTATTGTTTCATTGGTTCTATAAAATTATCAAAGAAAGAGGTGATTAGGAGTTCAATTACTTCGTTCTAATATGATTAGCATTAAAAGGAGCAATCCCATTACTATCGCGTTAAAAACTGATGCGTAGTACATCTCACACAAGTCTTGATTTAGGAAGACCTTCGTATTGTTTCATTGGTTTCTCAAATTGTCAATGAAAGATGGTTTTTATGAGTCCAATGACTTCGTTCCTAGTTTGATTTGCATCAAAAGGAGCTGTCAATCACTAGTGCCTTCAAAACGATCCGTACATCTCACACAAGTCTTCATTTAGGAAGACCTTCTTATTATTTCATTAGTTTTCTCAAATTGTAAAACTATAGGTTATTATGAGTCCTATTACAGTCGTTCTAGTTGAAGATAGAATCAAAAGGAGCAATCCCATCACTATCGCGTCCAAAACGATGTGTAGATCTCACACAAGTCTTCATTTATGGAGACCTTCATATTGTTCCATTGGTTGTTTTAAATTTACAAAGAAAGAGGTGATTAAGAGTTGTATTACTTCGTTCTACTTTGATTAGCGTCAAAAGGAGAAACCCATGACTATCACGTTCAAAACCATGCGTACATCTCACACAAGTCTTCATTTAGGGAGACCTTATTATTTCATTGGTGCTCTAAAATTGTCAAAGAAAGAGGTGATTAGGAGTCCTATAACTTCGTTCTAGTTTGATTAGCATCAAAAGGAGCAATCCCATGACTATCACGTTCAAAACGATGCGTACATCTCACACAATTCTTTATTTAAAGAGACTTTCTCATTATTTAATTTGTTCTCTAAAATTATCAAAGAAAGAGATGATTATGAGTCCTATTACTTCTTTCTAATTTGATTAGCATCAAAAGGAGCATTCCATGACTATCGCGTTAAAAACGATGTGTACATCTCACACAAGTCTTGATTTAGGGGAGAACTTTTTATTGTTTCATTGGTTCCCTCAAATTATCAAAGAAAGGGGTGATTATGAGTCCTATGAGTTCTTTCTCTTTAGATTAGCATTAAATGGAGCAATCCTATCAATAGCGCCTTCAAAACAATCCGTACATCTCACACAAGTATTCATTTAGGGAGACCTTCTTATTGTTTCATTAGTTCTTATAAATTGTCAAAATATAGGTGATTATGAGTCATATTACTTCGTTCTAGTTGAAATTAGCATCAAAAGGAGTAATCCAATCAATATTGCGTCCAAAACGATGCGTAGATCTCACACAAGTCTTCATTTAGGGAGACATTCATATTGTTTCATTGGTTGTATCAAATTTACAAAGAAAGAGGTGATTAAGAGTTGTATTACTTTGTTCTTCTTTGATTATCCTTAAAAGGAGAAATCCATGACTGTGGCGTTCAAAACCATGCGTACATCTCACACAAGTCTTCATTTAGGGAGATCTTATTGTTTCATTGGTGTTCTAAAATTATCAAACAAATAGGTGATTAGGAGTCCTTTAACTTCGTTCTTGTTTGATTAGCATCAAAAGGAGCAATTCCATGACTATCACGTTCAAAACCATGCTTACATCTCACACAAGTCTTCATTTAAGGAGACCTTCTTATTGTTTCATTGGTTCTCTAAAATTGTCAAAGAAAGAGGTGATTAGGAGTTCTATTACATCGTTCTAATATGATTAGCATTAAAAGGAGCAATCCCATGACTATCGCGCTAAAAACGATGCGTAGTACATCTCACACAAGTCTTGATTTATGAAGACCTTCGTATTGTTTCATTGGTTTCTCAAATTGTCAATGAAAGAGGTTTTTATGAGTTCAATGACTTCGTTCCAGTTTGATTTGCATCAAAAGGAGCAGTCCAATCACTAGTGTCTTCAAAACGATCCGTACATCTCACACAAGTCTTCATTTAGGAAGACCTTCTTATTGTTTCATTAGTTCTCTCAAATTGTAAAACTATAGGTGATTATGAGTCCTATTACATCGTTCTAGTTGAAGATAGAATCAAAAGGAGCAATCCCATCACTATCGCGTCCAAAACGATGCGTAGATCTCACACAAGTCTTCATTTAGGGAGACCTTCATATTGTTCTATTGGTTGTTTCAAATTTACAAAGAAAGAGGTGTTAAGAGTTGTATTACTTCGTTCTACTTTTATTAGCGTCAAAAGGAGAAACCCATGACTATCACGTTCAAAACCATGCGTACATCTAACACAAGTCTTCATTTAGGGGGACCTTCTTATTATTCATTGGTGCTCTAAAATTGTTAAAGAAAGAGGTGATTAGGAGTCCTATAACTTCGTTCTAGTTTGATTAGCATCGAAAGGAGTAATCCCATGACTATCGCGTTCAAAACGATGCGTACATCTCACACAAGTCTTTATTTAAAGAGACTTTCTTATTGTTTCATTTGTTTTCTAAAATTATCAAAGAAAGAGATGATTATGAGTCCTATTACTTCGTTCTAATTTGATTAGCATCAAAGGAGCATTCCATGACAATCGCATTAAAAACGATGTGTACATCTCACACAAGTCTTGATTTTGGGGAGAACTGCTTATTGTTTCATTGGTTCCCTCAAATTATCAAAGAAAGAGTTGATTATGAGTCCTATGACTTCTTTGTATTTAGATTACCATTAAATGGAGCAATCCTATCAATAGCGCCTTCAAAACGATCCGTACATCTCACACAAGTCTTCATTTAGGGAGACCTTCTTATTGTTTCATTAGTTCTCACAAATTGTCAAAATATAGGTGATTATGAGTCATATTACTTCGTTCTAGTTGAAATTAGCATCAAAAGGAGCAATCCTATCAATATCGCGTCCAAAACGATGCGTAGATCTCACACAAGTCTTCATTTAGGGAGACATTCATATTGTTTCATTGGTTGTATCAAATTTACAAAGAAAGAGGTGATTAAGAGTTGTATTACTTCGTTCTTCTTTGATTAGCGTTAAAAGGAGAAACCCATGACTATGGCGTTCAAAACCATGCGTACATCTCACACAAGTCTTCATTTAGGAAGACCTTATTGTTTCATTGGTGTTCTAAAATTGTCAAAGAAATAGGTGATTAGGAGTCCTATAACTTCGTTCTTGTTTGATTAGCATCAAAAGGAGCAATTCCATGACTATCGCGTTCAAAATCATGCTATACATCTCACACAAGTCTTCATTTAAGGAGACCTTCTTATTGTTTCATTGGTTCTATAAAATTATCAAAGAAAGAGGTGATTAGGAGTTCAATTACTTCGTTCTAAATATGATTAGCATTAAAAGAAGTAATCCCATGACTATCGCGTTAAAAACTGATGCGTAGTACACACAAGTCTTGATTTAGGAAGACCTTCGTATTGTTTCATTGGTTTCTCAAATTGTCAATGAAAGTGGTTTTTATGAGTCCAATGACTTCGTTCCTGTTTGATTTGCATCAAAAGGAGCTGTTCAATCACTAGTGCCTTCAAAACGATCCGTACATCTCACACAAGTCTTCATTTAGGAAGACCTTCTTATTATTTCATTAGTTCTCTCAAATTGTAAAACTATAGGTTATTATGAGTCCTATTACGTCGTTCTAGTTGAAGATAGAATCAAAAGGAGCAATCCCATCACTATCGCGTCCAAAACGATGTGTAGATCTCACACAAGTCTTCATTTATGGAGACCTTCATATTGTTCCATTGGTTGTTTTCAAATTTACAAAGAAAGAGGTGATTAAGAGTTGTATTACTTCGTTCTACTTTGATTAGCGTCAAAAGGAGAAACCCATGACTATCACGTTCAAAACCATGCGTACATCTCACACAAGTCTTCATTTAGGGAGACCTTATTATTTCATTGGTGCTCTAAAATTGTCAAAGAAAGAGGTGATTAGGAGTCCTATAACTTCGTTCTAGTTTGATTAGCATCAAAAGGAGCAATCCCATGACTATCACGTTCAAAACGATGCGTACATCTCACACAATTCTTTATTTAAAGAGACTTTCTCATTATTTAATTTGTTCTCTAAAATTATCAAAGAAAGAGATGATTATGAGTCCTATTACTTCTTTCTAATTTGATTAGCATCAAAAGGAGCATTCCATGACTATCGCGTTAAAAACGATGTGTACATCTCACACAAGTCTTGATTTAGGGGAGAACTTTTTATTGTTTCATTGGTTCCCTCAAATTATCAAAGAAAGAGGTGATTATGAGTCCTATGAGTTCTTTCTCTTTAGATTTGCATTAAATGGAGCAATCCTATCAATAGCGCCTTCAAAACAATCCGTACATCTCACACAAGTATTCATTTAGGGAGACCTTCTTATTGTTTCATTAGTTCTTATAAATTGTCAAAATATAGGTGATTATGAGTCATATTACTTCGTTCTAGTTGAAATTAGCATCAAAAGGAGTAATCCAATCAATATTGCGTCCAAAACGATGCGTAGATCTCACACAAGTCTTCATTTAGGGAGACATTCATATTGTTTCATTGGTTGTATCAAATTTACAAAGAAAGAGGTGATTAAGAGTTGTATTACTTTGTTCTTCTTTGATTATCCTTAAAAGGAGAAATCCATGACTGTGGCGTTCAAAACCATGCGTACATCTCACACAAGTCTTCATTTAGGGAGATCTTATTGTTTCATTGGTGTTCTAAAATTATCAAACAAATAGGTGATTAGGAGTCCTTTACCTTCGTTTTTGTTTGATTAGCATCAAAAGGAGCAATTCCATGACTATCACGTTCAAAACCATGCTTACATCTCACACAAGTCTTCATTTAAGGAGACCTTCTTATTGTTTCATTGGTTCTCTAAAATTGTCAAAGAAAGAGGTGATTAGGAGTTCTATTACATCGTTCTAATATGATTAGCATTAAAAGGAGCAATCCCATGACTATCGCGCTAAAAACGATGCGTAGTACATCTCACACAAGTCTTGATTTATGAAGACCTTCGTATTGTTTCATTGGTTTCTCAAATTGTCAATGAAAGAGGTTTTTATGAGTTCAATGACTTCGTTCCAGTTTGATTTGCATCAAAAGGAGCAGTCCAATCACTAGTGTCTTCAAAACGATCCGTACATCTCACACAAGTCTTCATTTAGGAAGACTTTCTTATTGTTTCATTAGTTCTCTCAAATTGTAAAACTATAGGTGATTATGAGTCCTATTACATCGTTCTAGTTGAAGATAGAATCAAAAGGAGCAATCCCATCACTATCGCGTCCAAAACGATGCGTAGATCTCACACAAGTCTTCATTTAGGGAGACCTTCATATTGTTCTATTGGTTGTTTCAAATTTACAAAGAAAGAGGTGTTAAGAGTTGTATTACTTCGTTCTACTTTTATTAGCGTCAAAAGGAGAAACCCATGACTATCACGTTCAAAACCATGCGTACATCTAACACAAGTCTTCATTTAGGGGGACCTTCTTATTAATTCATTGGTGCTCTAAAATTGTTAAAGAAAGAGGTGATTAGGAGTCCTATAACTTCGTTCTAGTTTGATTAGCATCGAAAGGAGTAATCCCATGACTATCGCGTTCAAAACGATGCGTACATCTCACACAAGTCTTTATTTAAAGAGACTTTCTTATTGTTTCATTTGTTTTCTAAAATTATCAAAGAAAGAGATGATTATGAGTCCTATTACTTCGTTCTAATTTGATTAGCATCAAAGGAGCATTCCATGACAATCGCATTAAAAACGATGTGTACATCTCACACAAGTCTTGATTTTGGGGAGAACTGCTTATTGTTTCATTGGTTCCCTCAAATTATCAAAGAAAGAGTTGATTATGAGTCCTATGACTTCTTTGTATTTAGATTACCATTAAATGGAGCAATCCTATCAATAGCGCCTTCAAAACGATCCGTACATCTCACACAAGTCTTCATTTAGGGAGACCTTCTTATTGTTTCATTAGTTCTCACAAATTGTCAAAATATAGGTGATTATGAGTCATATTACTTCGTTCTAGTTGAAATTAGCATCAAAAGGAGCAATCCTATCAATATCGCGTCCAAAACGATGCGTAGATCTCACACAAGTCTTCATTTAGGGAGACATTCATATTGTTTCATTGGTTGTATCAAATTTACAAAGAAAGAGGTGATTAAGAGTTGTATTACTTCGTTCTTCTTTGATTAGCGTTAAAAGGAGAAACCCATGACTATGGCGTTCAAAACCATGCGTACATCTCACACAAGTCTTCATTTAGGAAGACCTTATTGTTTCATTGGTGTTCTAAAATTGTCAAAGAAATAGGTGATTAGGAGTCCTATAACTTCGTTCTTGTTTGATTAGCATCAAAAGGAGCAATTCCATGACTATCGCGTTCAAAATCATGTATACATCTCACACAAGTCTTTATTTAAGGAGACCTTCTTATTGTTTCATTGGTTCTATAAAATTATCAAAGAAAGAGGTGATTAGGAGTTCAATTACTTCGTTCTAAATATGATTAGCATTAAAAGAAGTAATCCCATGACTATCGCGTTAAAAATGATGCGTAGTACACACAAGTCTTGATTTAGGAAGACCTTCGTATTGTTTCATTGGTTTCTCAAATTGTCAATGAAAGTGGTTTTTATGAGTCCAATGACTTCGTTCCTGTTTGATTTGCATCAAAAGGAGCTGTTCAATCACTAGTGCCTTCAAAACGATCCGTACATCTCACACAAGTCTTCATTTAGGAAGACCTTCTTATTATTTCATTAGTTTTCTCAAATTGTAAAACTATAGGTTATTATGAGTCCTATTACGTCGTTCTAGTTGAAGATAGAATCAAAAGGAGCAATCCCATCACTATCGCGTCCAAAACGATGTGTAGATCTCACACAAGTCTTCATTTATGGAGACCTTCATATTGTTCCATTGGTTGTTTTAAATTTACAAAGAAAGAGGTGATTAAGAGTTGTATTACTTCGTTCTACTTTGATTAGCGTCAAAAAGAGAAACCCATGACTATCACGTTCAAAACCATGCGTACATCTCACACAAGTCTTCATTTAGGGAGACCTTATTATTTCATTGGTGCTCTAAAATTGTCAAAGAAAGAGGTGATTAGGAGTCCTATAACTTCGTTCTAGTTTGATTAGCATCAAAAGGAGCAATCCCATGACTATCACGTTCAAAACGATGCGTACATCTCACACAATTCTTTATTTAAAGAGACTTTCTCATTATTTAATTTGTTCTCTAAAATTATCAAAGAAAGAGATGATTATGAGTCCTATTACTTCTTTCTAATTTGATTAGCATCAAAAGGAGCATTCCATGACTATCGCGTTAAAAACGATGTGTACATCTCACACAAGTCTTGATTTAGGGGAGAACTTTTTATTGTTTCATTGGTTCCCTCAAATTATCAAAGAAAGGGGTGATTATGAGTCCTATGAGTTCTTTCTCTTTAGATTTGCATTAAATGGAGCAATCCTATCAATAGCGCCTTCAAAACAATCCGTACATCTCACACAAGTATTCATTTAGGGAGACCTTCTTATTGTTTCATTAGTTCTTATAAATTGTCAAAATATAGGTGATTATGAGTCATATTACTTCGTTCTAGTTGAAATTAGCATCAAAAGGAGTAATCCAATCAATATTGCGTCCAAAACGATGCGTAGATCTCACACAAGTCTTCATTTAGGGAGACATTCATATTGTTTCATTGGTTGTATCAAATTTACAAAGAAAGAGGTGATTAAGAGTTGTATTACTTTGTTCTTCTTTGATTATCCTTAAAAGGAGAAATCCATGACTGTGGCGTTCAAAACCATGCGTACATCTCACACAAGTCTTCATTTAGGGAGATCTTATTGTTTCATTGGTGTTCTAAAATTATCAAACAAATAGGTGATTAGGAGTCCTTTACCTTCGTTTTTGTTTGATTAGCATCAAAAGGAGCAATTCCATGACTATCACGTTCAAAACCATGCTTACATCTCACACAAGTCTTCATTTAAGGAGACCTTCTTATTGTTTCATTGGTTCTCTAAAATTGTCAAAGAAAGAGGTGATTAGGAGTTCTATTACATCGTTCTAATATGATTAGCATTAAAAGGAGCAATCCCATGACTATCGCGCTAAAAACGATGCGTAGTACATCTCACACAAGTCTTGATTTATGAAGACCTTCGTATTGTTTCATTGGTTTCTCAAATTGTCAATGAAAGAGGTTTTTATGAGTTCAATGACTTCGTTCCAGTTTGATTTGCATCAAAAGGAGCAGTCCAATCACTAGTGTCTTCAAAACGATCCGTACATCTCACACAAGTCTTCATTTAGGAAGACTTTCTTATTGTTTCATTAGTTCTCTCAAATTGTAAAACTATAGGTGATTATGAGTCCTATTACATCGTTCTAGTTGAAGATAGAATCAAAAGGAGCAATCCCATCACTATCGCGTCCAAAACGATGCGTAGATCTCACACAAGTCTTCATTTAGGGAGACCTTCATATTGTTCTATTGGTTGTTTCAAATTTACAAAGAAAGAGGTGTTAAGAGTTGTATTACTTCGTTCTACTTTTATTAGCGTCAAAAGGAGAAACCCATGACTATCACGTTCAAAACCATGCGTACATCTAACACAAGTCTTCATTTAGGGGGACCTTCTTATTAATTCATTGGTGCTCTAAAATTGTTAAAGAAAGAGGTGATTAGGAGTCCTATAACTTCGTTCTAGTTTGATTAGCATCGAAAGGAGTAATCCCATGACTATCGCGTTCAAAACGATGCGTACATCTCACACAAGTCTTTATTTAAAGAGACTTTCTTATTGTTTCATTTGTTTTCTAAAATTATCAAAGAAAGAGATGATTATGAGTCCTATTACTTCGTTCTAATTTGATTAGCATCAAAGGAGCATTCCATGACAATCGCATTAAAAACGATGTGTACATCTCACACAAGTCTTGATTTTGGGGAGAACTGCTTATTGTTTCATTGGTTCCCTCAAATTATCAAAGAAAGAGTTGATTATGAGTCCTATGACTTCTTTGTATTTAGATTACCATTAAATGGAGCAATCCTATCAATAGCGCCTTCAAAACGATCCGTACATCTCACACAAGTCTTCATTTAGGGAGACCTTCTTATTGTTTCATTAGTTCTCACAAATTGTCAAAATATAGGTGATTATGAGTCATATTACTTCGTTCTAGTTGAAATTAGCATCAAAAGGAGCAATCCTATCAATATCGCGTCCAAAACGATGCGTAGATCTCACACAAGTCTTCATTTAGGGAGACATTCATATTGTTTCATTGGTTGTATCAAATTTACAAAGAAAGAGGTGATTAAGAGTTGTATTACTTCGTTCTTCTTTGATTAGCGTTAAAAGGAGAAACCCATGACTATGGCGTTCAAAACCATGCGTACATCTCACACAAGTCTTCATTTAGGAAGACCTTATTGTTTCATTGGTGTTCTAAAATTGTCAAAGAAATAGGTGATTAGGAGTCCTATAACTTCGTTCTTGTTTGATTAGCATCAAAAGGAGCAATTCCATGACTATCGCGTTCAAAATCATGTATACATCTCACACAAGTCTTTATTTAAGGAGACCTTCTTATTGTTTCATTGGTTCTATAAAATTATCAAAGAAAGAGGTGATTAGGAGTTCAATTACTTCGTTCTAAATATGATTAGCATTAAAAGAAGTAATCCCATGACTATCGCGTTAAAAATGATGCGTAGTACACACAAGTCTTGATTTAGGAAGACCTTCGTATTGTTTCATTGGTTTCTCAAATTGTCAATGAAAGTGGTTTTTATGAGTCCAATGACTTCGTTCCTGTTTGATTTGCATCAAAAGGAGCTGTTCAATCACTAGTGCCTTCAAAACGATCCGTACATCTCACACAAGTCTTCATTTAGGAAGACCTTCTTATTATTTCATTAGTTTTCTCAAATTGTAAAACTATAGGTTATTATGAGTCCTATTACGTCGTTCTAGTTGAAGATAGAATCAAAAGGAGCAATCCCATCACTATCGCGTCCAAAACGATGTGTAGATCTCACACAAGTCTTCATTTATGGAGACCTTCATATTGTTCCATTGGTTGTTTTAAATTTACAAAGAAAGAGGTGATTAAGAGTTGTATTACTTCGTTCTACTTTGATTAGCGTCAAAAAGAGAAACCCATGACTATCACGTTCAAAACCATGCGTACATCTCACACAAGTCTTCATTTAGGGAGACCTTATTATTTCATTGGTGCTCTAAAATTGTCAAAGAAAGAGGTGATTAGGAGTCCTATAACTTCGTTCTAGTTTGATTAGCATCAAAAGGAGCAATCCCATGACTATCACGTTCAAAACGATGCGTACATCTCACACAATTCTTTATTTAAAGAGACTTTCTCATTATTTAATTTGTTCTCTAAAATTATCAAAGAAAGAGATGATTATGAGTCCTATTACTTCTTTCTAATTTGATTAGCATCAAAAGGAGCATTCCATGACTATCGCGTTAAAAACGATGTGTACATCTCACACAAGTCTTGATTTAGGGGAGAACTTTTTATTGTTTCATTGGTTCCCTCAAATTATCAAAGAAAGGGGTGATTATGAGTCCTATGAGTTCTTTCTCTTTAGATTTGCATTAAATGGAGCAATCCTATCAATAGCGCCTTCAAAACAATCCGTACATCTCACACAAGTATTCATTTAGGGAGACCTTCTTATTGTTTCATTAGTTCTTATAAATTGTCAAAATATAGGTGATTATGAGTCATATTACTTCGTTCTAGTTGAAATTAGCATCAAAAGGAGTAATCCAATCAATATTGCGTCCAAAACGATGCGTAGATCTCACACAAGTCTTCATTTAGGGAGACATTCATATTGTTTCATTGGTTGTATCAAATTTACAAAGAAAGAGGTGATTAAGAGTTGTATTACTTTGTTCTTCTTTGATTATCCTTAAAAGGAGAAATCCATGACTGTGGCGTTCAAAACCATGCGTACATCTCACACAAGTCTTCATTTAGGGAGATCTTATTGTTTCATTGGTGTTCTAAAATTATCAAACAAATAGGTGATTAGGAGTCCTTTACCTTCGTTTTTGTTTGATTAGCATCAAAAGGAGCAATTCCATGACTATCACGTTCAAAACCATGCTTACATCTCACACAAGTCTTCATTTAAGGAGACCTTCTTATTGTTTCATTGGTTCTCTAAAATTGTCAAAGAAAGAGGTGATTAGGAGTTCTATTACATCGTTCTAATATGATTAGCATTAAAAGGAGCAATCCCATGACTATCGCGCTAAAAACGATGCGTAGTACATCTCACACAAGTCTTGATTTATGAAGACCTTCGTATTGTTTCATTGGTTTCTCAAATTGTCAATGAAAGAGGTTTTTATGAGTTCAATGACTTCGTTCCAGTTTGATTTGCATCAAAAGGAGCAGTCCAATCACTAGTGTCTTCAAAACGATCCGTACATCTCACACAAGTCTTCATTTAGGAAGACTTTCTTATTGTTTCATTAGTTCTCTCAAATTGTAAAACTATAGGTGATTATGAGTCCTATTACATCGTTCTAGTTGAAGATAGAATCAAAAGGAGCAATCCCATCACTATCGCGTCCAAAACGATGCGTAGATCTCACACAAGTCTTCATTTAGGGAGACCTTCATATTGTTCTATTGGTTGTTTCAAATTTACAAAGAAAGAGGTGTTAAGAGTTGTATTACTTCGTTCTACTTTTATTAGCGTCAAAAGGAGAAACCCATGACTATCACGTTCAAAACCATGCGTACATCTAACACAAGTCTTCATTTAGGGGGACCTTCTTATTAATTCATTGGTGCTCTAAAATTGTTAAAGAAAGAGGTGATTAGGAGTCCTATAACTTCGTTCTAGTTTGATTAGCATCGAAAGGAGTAATCCCATGACTATCGCGTTCAAAACGATGCGTACATCTCACACAAGTCTTTATTTAAAGAGACTTTCTTATTGTTTCATTTGTTTTCTAAAATTATCAAAGAAAGAGATGATTATGAGTCCTATTACTTCGTTCTAATTTGATTAGCATCAAAGGAGCATTCCATGACAATCGCATTAAAAACGATGTGTACATCTCACACAAGTCTTGATTTTGGGGAGAACTGCTTATTGTTTCATTGGTTCCCTCAAATTATCAAAGAAAGAGTTGATTATGAGTCCTATGACTTCTTTGTATTTAGATTACCATTAAATGGAGCAATCCTATCAATAGCGCCTTCAAAACGATCCGTACATCTCACACAAGTCTTCATTTAGGGAGACCTTCTTATTGTTTCATTAGTTCTCACAAATTGTCAAAATATAGGTGATTATGAGTCATATTACTTCGTTCTAGTTGAAATTAGCATCAAAAGGAGCAATCCTATCAATATCGCGTCCAAAACGATGCGTAGATCTCACACAAGTCTTCATTTAGGGAGACATTCATATTGTTTCATTGGTTGTATCAAATTTACAAAGAAAGAGGTGATTAAGAGTTGTATTACTTCGTTCTTCTTTGATTAGCGTTAAAAGGAGAAACCCATGACTATGGCGTTCAAAACCATGCGTACATCTCACACAAGTCTTCATTTAGGAAGACCTTATTGTTTCATTGGTGTTCTAAAATTGTCAAAGAAATAGGTGATTAGGAGTCCTATAACTTCGTTCTTGTTTGATTAGCATCAAAAGGAGCAATTCCATGACTATCGCGTTCAAAATCATGTATACATCTCACACAAGTCTTTATTTAAGGAGACCTTCTTATTGTTTCATTGGTTCTATAAAATTATCAAAGAAAGAGGTGATTAGGAGTTCAATTACTTCGTTCTAAATATGATTAGCATTAAAAGAAGTAATCCCATGACTATCGCGTTAAAAATGATGCGTAGTACACACAAGTCTTGATTTAGGAAGACCTTCGTATTGTTTCATTGGTTTCTCAAATTGTCAATGAAAGTGGTTTTTATGAGTCCAATGACTTCGTTCCTGTTTGATTTGCATCAAAAGGAGCTGTTCAATCACTAGTGCCTTCAAAACGATCCGTACATCTCACACAAGTCTTCATTTAGGAAGACCTTCTTATTATTTCATTAGTTTTCTCAAATTGTAAAACTATAGGTTATTATGAGTCCTATTACGTCGTTCTAGTTGAAGATAGAATCAAAAGGAGCAATCCCATCACTATCGCGTCCAAAACGATGTGTAGATCTCACACAAGTCTTCATTTATGGAGACCTTCATATTGTTCCATTGGTTGTTTTAAATTTACAAAGAAAGAGGTGATTAAGAGTTGTATTACTTCGTTCTACTTTGATTAGCGTCAAAAAGAGAAACCCATGACTATCACGTTCAAAACCATGCGTACATCTCACACAAGTCTTCATTTAGGGAGACCTTATTATTTCATTGGTGCTCTAAAATTGTCAAAGAAAGAGGTGATTAGGAGTCCTATAACTTCGTTCTAGTTTGATTAGCATCAAAAGGAGCAATCCCATGACTATCACGTTCAAAACGATGCGTACATCTCACACAATTCTTTATTTAAAGAGACTTTCTCATTATTTAATTTGTTCTCTAAAATTATCAAAGAAAGAGATGATTATGAGTCCTATTACTTCTTTCTAATTTGATTAGCATCAAAAGGAGCATTCCATGACTATCGCGTTAAAAACGATGTGTACATCTCACACAAGTCTTGATTTAGGGGAGAACTTTTTATTGTTTCATTGGTTCCCTCAAATTATCAAAGAAAGGGGTGATTATGAGTCCTATGAGTTCTTTCTCTTTAGATTTGCATTAAATGGAGCAATCCTATCAATAGCGCCTTCAAAACAATCCGTACATCTCACACAAGTATTCATTTAGGGAGACCTTCTTATTGTTTCATTAGTTCTTATAAATTGTCAAAATATAGGTGATTATGAGTCATATTACTTCGTTCTAGTTGAAATTAGCATCAAAAGGAGTAATCCAATCAATATTGCGTCCAAAACGATGCGTAGATCTCACACAAGTCTTCATTTAGGGAGACATTCATATTGTTTCATTGGTTGTATCAAATTTACAAAGAAAGAGGTGATTAAGAGTTGTATTACTTTGTTCTTCTTTGATTATCCTTAAAAGGAGAAATCCATGACTGTG
Source organism: Panax stipuleanatus (assembly GCA_020205555.1). Taxonomy (NCBI): domain Eukaryota; kingdom Viridiplantae; phylum Streptophyta; class Magnoliopsida; order Apiales; family Araliaceae; genus Panax; species Panax stipuleanatus. Next base: position 42,356 of record JAINUT010002244.1, on the reverse strand, counting down.
GCGTTCAAAACCATGCGTACATCTCACACAAGTCTTCATTTAGGGAGATCTTATTGTTTCATTGGTGTTCTAAAATTATCAAACAAATAGGTGATTAGGAGTCCTTTACCTTCGTTTTTGTTTGATTAGCATCAAAAGGAGCAATTCCATGACTATCACGTTCAAAACCATGCTTACATCTCACACAAGTCTTCATTTAAGGAGACCTTCTTATTGTTTCATTGGTTCTCTAAAATTGTCAAAGAAAGAGGTGATTAGGAGTTCTATTACATCGTTCTAATATGATTAGCATTAAAAGGAGCAATCCCATGACTATCGCGCTAAAAACGATGCGTAGTACATCTCACACAAGTCTTGATTTATGAAGACCTTCGTATTGTTTCATTGGTTTCTCAAATTGTCAATGAAAGAGGTTTTTATGAGTTCAATGACTTCGTTCCAGTTTGATTTGCATCAAAAGGAGCAGTCCAATCACTAGTGTCTTCAAAACGATCCGTACATCTCACACAAGTCTTCATTTAGGAAGACTTTCTTATTGTTTCATTAGTTCTCTCAAATTGTAAAACTATAGGTGATTATGAGTCCTATTACATCGTTCTAGTTGAAGATAGAATCAAAAGGAGCAATCCCATCACTATCGCGTCCAAAACGATGCGTAGATCTCACACAAGTCTTCATTTAGGGAGACCTTCATATTGTTCTATTGGTTGTTTCAAATTTACAAAGAAAGAGGTGTTAAGAGTTGTATTACTTCGTTCTACTTTTATTAGCGTCAAAAGGAGAAACCCATGACTATCACGTTCAAAACCATGCGTACATCTAACACAAGTCTTCATTTAGGGGGACCTTCTTATTAATTCATTGGTGCTCTAAAATTGTTAAAGAAAGAGGTGATTAGGAGTCCTATAACTTCGTTCTAGTTTGATTAGCATCGAAAGGAGTAATCCCATGACTATCGCGTTCAAAACGATGCGTACATCTCACACAAGTCTTTATTTAAAGAGACTTTCTTATTGTTTCATTTGTTTTCTAAAATTATCAAAGAAAGAGATGATTATGAGTCCTATTACTTCGTTCTAATTTGATTAGCATCAAAGGAGCATTCCATGACAATCGCATTAAAAACGATGTGTACATCTCACACAAGTCTTGATTTTGGGGAGAACTGCTTATTGTTTCATTGGTTCCCTCAAATTATCAAAGAAAGAGTTGATTATGAGTCCTATGACTTCTTTGTATTTAGATTACCATTAAATGGAGCAATCCTATCAATAGCGCCTTCAAAACGATCCGTACATCTCACACAAGTCTTCATTTAGGGAGACCTTCTTATTGTTTCATTAGTTCTCACAAATTGTCAAAATATAGGTGATTATGAGTCATATTACTTCGTTCTAGTTGAAATTAGCATCAAAAGGAGCAATCCAATCAATATTGCGTCCAAAACGATGCGTAGATCTCACACAAGTCTTCATTTAGGGAGACATTCATATTGTTTCATTGGTTGTATCAAATTTACAAAGAAAGAGGTGATTAAAAGTTGTATTACTTCGTTCTTCTTTGATTATCGTTAAAAGGAGAATCCCATGACTGTGGCGTTCAAAACCATGCGTACATCTCACACAAGTCTTCATTTAGGGAGATCTTATTGTTTCATTGGTGTTCTAAAACTATCAAACAAATAGGTGATTAGGAGTCCTTTAACTTCGTTCTTGTTTGATTAGCATCAAAAGGAGCAATTCCATAACTATCGCGTTCAAAACCATGCTTACATCTCACACAAGTCTTCATTTAAGGAGACCTTCTTATTGTTTCATTGGTTCTCTAAAATTGTCAAAGAAAGAGGTGATTAAGAGTTCTATTACATCGTTCTAATATGATTAGCATTAAAAGGAGCAATTCCATGACTATCGCGTTAAAAACGATGCGTAGTACATCTCACACAAGTCTTGATTTATGAAGACCTTCGTATTGTTTCATTGGTTTCTCAAATTGTCAATGAAAGAGGTTTTTATGAGTCCAATGACTTCGTTCCAGTTTGATTTGCATCAAAAGGAGCAGTCCAATCACTAGTGCCTTAAAAACGATCCGTACATCTCACATAAGTCTTCATTTAGGAAGACCTTCTTATTATTTCATTAGTTCTCTCAAATTGTAAAACTATAGGTATTATGAGTCCTATTACATCGTTCTAGTTGAAGATAGAATCAAAAGGAGCAATCCCATCACTATCGCGTCCAAAACGATGCGTAGATCTCACACAAGTCTTCATTTAGGGAGACCTTCATATTGTTCCATTGGTTGTTTTAAATTTACAAAGAAAGAGGTGATTAAGAGTTGTATTACTTCGTTCTACTTTGATTAGCATCAAAAGGAGAAACCCATGACTATCACGTTCAAAATCATGCGTACATCTCACACAAGTCTTCATTTAGGGAGACCTTATTATTTCATTGGTGCTCTAAAATTGTCAAAGAAAGAGGTGATTAGGAGTCCTATAACTTCGTTCTAGTTTGATTAGCATCAAAAGGAGCAATCCCATGACTATCGCGTTCAAAACGATGCGTACATCTCACACAAGTCTTTATTTAAAGAGACTTTCTTATTGTTTAATTTGTTTTCTAAAATTATCAAAGAAAGAGATGATTATGAGTCCTATTACTTCTTTCTAATTTGATTAGCATCAAAAGGAGCATTCCATGACTATCGCGTTAAAAACGATGTGTACATCTCACACAAGTCTTGATTTTGGGGAGAACTGCTTATTGTTTCATTGGTTCCCTCAAATTATCAAAGAAAGAGGTGATTATGAGTCCTATGACTTCTTTCTATTTAGATTAGCATTAAATGGAGCAATCCTATCAATAGCGCCTTCAAAACGATCCGTAAATCTCACACAAGTCTTCATTTAGGGAGACCTTCTTATTGTTTCATTAGTTCTTATAAATTGTCAAAATATAGGTGATTATGAGTCATATTACTTCGTTCTAGTTGAAATTAGCATCAAAAGGAGCAATCCAATCAATATCGCGTCCAAAACGATGCGTAGATCTCACACAAGTCTTCATTTAGGGAGACATTCATATTGTTTCATTGGTTGTATCAAATTTACAAAGAAAGAGGTGATTAAGAGTTGTATTAATTTGTTCTTCTTTGATTATCGTTAGAAGGAGAAACCCATGACTGTGGCGTTCAAAACCATGCGTACATCTCACACAAAAGTCTTCATTTTGGGAGACCTTTGTTTCATTGGTGTTCTAAAATTTACAAAGAAATACGTGATTAGGAGTCCTTTAACTTTGTTCTTGTTTGATTAGCATCAAAAGGAGCAATTCCATGACTTCGCGTTCAAAATCATTCTTACATCTCACACAAGTCTTCATTTAAGGAGACCATCTTATTGTTTCATTGGTTCTCTAAAATTATCAAAGAAAGAGGTAATTAGGAGTTCTATTACTTCGTTCTAATATGATTAGCATCAAAAGGAGCAATCCCATGACTATCGTGTTAAAAACGATGCGTAGTAGATCTCAAACTAGTCTTGATTTAGGAAGACCTTCTTATTTTTTCATTGGTTTTCTCAAATTGTTAATGAAAGAGGTTTTTATGAGTCCAATGACTGCGTTCTAATTTGATTTGCATAAAAAGGAGCAGTCCAATCATTAGTGCCTTCAAAATGATCCGTACATCTCACACAAGTCTTCATTTAGGAAGACCTTCTTATTGTTTCAGTAGTTCTCTCAAATTGTAAAAATATAGGTGATTATGAATCCTATTACATCGTTCTAGTTGAAGATAGAATCAAAAGGAGCAATCCCATCACTATCGCGTCCAAAACGATGCGTAGATCTCACACAAGTCTTCATTTAGGGAGACCTTATTATTGTTTCATTAGTTCTCACAAATTGTCAAAATATAGGTGATTATGAGTCATATTACTTCGTTCTAGTTGAAATTAGCATCAAAAGGAGCAATCCAATCAATATCGCGTCCAAAACGATGCGTAGATCTCACACAAGTCTTCATTTAGGGAGACATTCATATTGTTTCATTGGTTGTATCAAATTTACAGAGAAAGAGGTGATTAAGAGTTGTATTACTTCGTTTATCTTTGATTAGCGTTAAAAGGAGAAACCCATGACCGTGGCGTTCAAAACCATGCGTACATCTCACACAAGTCTTCATTTAGGAAGACCTTATTGTTTCATTGGTGTTCTAATATTGTCAAAGAAATAGGTGATTAGGAGTCCTATAACTTCGTTCTTGTTTGATTAGCATCAAAAGGAGCAATTCCATGACTATCGCATTCAAACCATGCATACATCTCACACAAGTCTTCATTTAAGGAGGCCTTCTTATTGTTTCATTGGTTCTCTAAAATTGTCAAAGAAAGAGGTGATTAGGAGTTCTATTACTTCGTTCTAATATGATTAGCATCAAAAGGAGCAATCCCATGACCATCGCGTTAAAAACGATGCGTAGTACATCTCACACAAGTCTTGATTTAGGAAGACCTTCTTATTGTTTCATTGGTTTTCTCAAATTGTCAATGAAAGAGGTTTTTATGAGTCCAATGACATCGTTCTAGTTTGCTTTGCATCGAAAGGAGCAGTCCAATCACTAGTGTCTTCAAAACAATCCGTACATCTCACACAAGTCTTCATTTAAGAAGCCCTTCTTATTGTTTCATTAGTTCTCTCAAATTATAAAATTATAGGCGATTATGAGTCCTATTACATCGTTCTAGTTGAAGATAGAATCAAAAGGAGCAATCCCATCACTATCGCGTCCACAACGATGCGTAGATCTCACACAAGTCTTTATTTAGGGAGACCTTCATATTGTTCCATTGGTTGTTTCAAATTTACAAAGAATGGGGTGATTAAGAGTTGTATTATTTCGTTTTATTTTTATTAGCGTCAAAAGGAGAAACCGATGACTATCACGTTCAAAACCATGCGTACATCTCACACAAGTCTTCATTTAGGGCGACCTTATTATTATTTCATTGATGCTCTAAAATTGTCAAAGAAAGAGGTGATTAGGAGTCCTATAACTTCGTTCTAGTTTGATAAGCATCAAAAGGAGCAATCCCATTACTATCTCGTTCAAAACAATGCGTACATCTCACACAAGTCTTTATTTAAAGAGACTTTCTTATTGTTTCATTTGTTCTCTAAAATTCTCAAAGAAAGAGATGATTATGAGTCCTATTAATTCGTTCTAATTTGATTAGCATCAAAAGGAGCATTCCATGACTATCGCATTAAAAACGATGTGTACATCTCACACAAGTCTTGATTTAGGGGAGAACTTCTTATTGTTTCACTAGTTCCCTCAAATTATCAAAGAAAGAGGCGATTATGAGTCCTATGACTTCTTTCTTTTTAGATTAGCATTAAATGGAGCAATCCTATCAATAGCGCCTTCAAAACGATCCGTACATCTCACACAAGTCTTCATTTAGGGAGACCTTCTTCTTGTTTCATTAGTTCTCACAAATTGTCAAAATATAGGTGATTATGAGTCTTATTACTTCGTTCTAGTTGAAATTAGCATCAAAAGGAGCAATCCAATCAACATCGCGTCCAAAACGATGCGTAGATCTCACACAAGTCTTCATTTAGGGAGACATTCATATTGTTTCATTGGTTGTATCAAATTTACAAAGAAAGAGGTTGTATTACTTCGTTCTTCTTTGATTAGCGTTAAAAGGAGAAACCCACGACTGTGGCGTTCAAAACCATACGTACATCTCACACAAGTCTTCATTTAGGGAGACCTTATTGTTTCATTGGTGTTCTAATATTGTCAAAGAAATAGGTGATTAGGAGTCCTATAACTTCGTTCTTGTTTGATTAGCATCAAAAGGAGCAATTCCATGACTATCGCATTCAAAACCATGCATACATCTCACACAAGTCTTCATTTAAGGAGGCCTTCTTATTGTTTCATTGGTTCTCTAAAATTGTCAAAGAAAGAGGTGATTAGGAGTTCTATTACTTCGTTCTAATATGATTAGCATCAAAAGGAGCAATCTCATGACTATCGCGTTAAAAACGATGCATAGTACATCTCACACAAGTCTTGATTTAGAAAGACCTTCTTATTGTTTCATTGGTTTTCTCAAATTGTCAATGAAAGAGGTTTTTATGAGTCCAATGACATCGTTCTAGTTTGGTTTGCATCGAAAGGAGCATTCCAATCACTAGTGCCTTCAAAACGATCCGTACATCTCACACAAGTCTTCATTTAGGAAGACCTTCTTATTGTTTCATTAGTTCTCTCAAATTATAAAAATATAGGTGATTATGAGTCCTATTACATCGTTGGAGTTGAAGATAGAATCAAAAGGAGCAATCCCATCACTATCGCGTCCAAAACGATGCGTAGATCTCACACAAGTCTTTATTTAGGGAGACCTTCATATTGTTCCATTGGTTGTTTAAAATTTACAAAGAAAGAGGTGATTAAGAGTTGTATCACTTCGTTCTACTTTGATTAGCGTCAAAAGGAGAAACCCATGACTATCACGTTCAAAACCATGCGTACATCTCACACAAGTCTTCATTTAGGGAGACCTTCTTATTATTTCATTGGTGCTCTAAAATTGTCAAAGAAAGAGGTGATTAGGAGTCCTATAACTTCGTTCTAGTTTGATTAGCATCAAAAGGAGAAATCCCATGACTATCGCGTTCAAAACTATGCGTACATCTCACACAAGTCTTTATTTAAAGAGACTTTCTTATTTTATTTTATTTTTGCTAAATTTGTTTGTATTAAGAGGACCAAAAAACAATGGCTAAGGGGCATACCCCAGAATATAGCAACATCATCTAAGGAGCTTAGATGATGATACGATACAAGGAAGACATGTCAACCATCCTAGTTAGTTAACAACCAATTACAGTAATGATTACAATTTGTGGCCTTGATAAAGGAGTTACAAGTAGAGAGTCTTGACTTAATTAGATTTATAGTATCCTTTGCAATAGACCTAGGAGGAATAATGGTACCTTTATGCATCTTTGTGTTCCTAGCCTCCCAAACTTTGTAGAAACTGGTGGCAACCGTGAGACTTCAAATGTTCTTGGTCAGTTTAGTGCCTTGGAATGTGGTGAGGTATCCAATGAGAGCATCCCAAGTTAATGGGATGGAAACCTAATTCCCTAAGTCAAGTGCACTTTGTAAGACCACCGAAGAGTAAGTGCATTCAAAGAACAAGTGCTCAAAAGTCTCAAGATGTTGGTTGCACAAAAGACAATTCCACGTCCGACCTGTGTAGTGCTTGGTACGGTCATTTGTAGAAAGTTTCCTAAGGAGGCCAAGCCACAACATAAAAGAGTACCTAGGCACATGAAGTTTGTGCCAAAGGATTGAGCTCCAAGACACCAAGAGAGTCCTAGCCCGAATAGAGTCCCAAATTTGGTTTGCCTTTATTGTTTTAATATCATGCATATCCCACAGAATCTGGTCAAGCTGCTGAGGAGGGATGGCGATTTGAAGAACTTGCTGCCGAAAAAGGATGACTTCATGATGATTACTAGTTGGGAGATTCCACATGGAGCCCGAGATAATGTGGCTTACCATGGAAGAAGCCGGAATACCTGAGTTGGACAATAAAGTGGTAGAGGGGTTGATGGAGGTTCCATTCAACCAAGGATCATACCATAGGTATGTATGATTTCCATTCCCAAGAATAAACTTCAAATGTTGGAGAGCACAAGGACGAAGTTTTAGGATTTGTTTCCAAATCCAAGAACAATCCTGGCCTTCCGTTACCTGCCATATAGACTTGTCCTTCAAGAGGGTGGCTTGAATCCATTGTGCCCAAAGAGACTTAGTAGCATGATTGATAATTTGAATGAAGTGTTGCATCATTAAGGATGTGTTCCAATCAAGGATGTTCTTGATGCCTAAACCCCCTTCACTAGTAGGTAAAGTAATATGAGAGCAAGCCACTTTAGCACCAAACTTACACAAGGTTGGTCCTTTCCACAAAAATCTGCCAAGGAGGGACTGAATCTCACAAAGAATTGCCTTAGGAAGCATGAAATGCTTGCACCAGTAGGTTTGAAACGAACAAAGAATTGACTTAATCAACTGTAGTCGTCCGGAATAGGCTAGCATTTTGGAAGTCCAGGAAGAAATACGTGATGTAATCCTTTGGATAAGAGGAACACAATCAGCATAAGAGAGCTTGCGAGATAATAGAGGAACTCCAAGGAATTTAGAAGGTAAGGAGCCCAGCTGAAATCCAAGAAGAGATAAAATACTACTCATGGTGCCAGGAACAGTATTTGAGAGGTAGCACTTACTTTTATGAGAATTAGGGATCAGACCTGAGTAAAGAGAGAACGATAGGATGCAAGAATTAACAATAGTGACCGAAGGTAAGCTTGCATGGTAGAAAATGAGGATGTCATCTGCAAACAGTAAGTGGGTAAGCTGGAAAGCTTTGGCCTTCCAATGAAAGTTGAACTCCTGAGCAGAAATCTCCTTTTTGAGTTTTAAGGATAACATTTCCATCACTATAACAAAAAGGAATGGGGAGAGGGGATCTCCTTGACGAAGCCCACGAGTACTACAAAAGAAACCAGCTAGAGTCCCATTTAGCTTGATGGAGAACATGGCAGAAGTAATGCATGCTTTAATCCAACCAATGAAAATAGGTGGGAAATGAAAAGCTTTTAGGACATCAAGAAGGAAATCCCACCGAACCGTGTCAAAAGCTTTCCGGAGATCAATCTTAAGGGCACAACGAGAAGGACCAGACTTTCTGGTGTATCCTTTGAAGAGTTCTTGTGCCATGAGGATGTTATCACTTATGCTCCGGCCTTTCACAAAAGCAGATTGTGCTTGATCAATAATCAGAGGCAGAACTACCTTTAACCTATTAGCAAGGATTTTGGCTATACATTTGTATATAGTATTGCAGCAGGAGACTGGACGGAAATCAGCCATGGCAGTTGGATTTAAACATTTTGGAATCAAGGCCAAAGCAGTGGAATTAATCCCTTTGGTTAGCCTGCTAGTGGAGAAAAAGAACTGAACCGCCTTGGTAAAGGCATCCCCAACAATGGAGCAGCAGCTAATGAAGAAATTCACGTTGAAACCATCCGGTCCGGGGCTCTTGTTCCTTTTCATGGAATTGAGCACCTTGAAAATCTCAGAGTCAGAAATAGGGGCACTGAGATGTGAGGCTTGAATTGGGTCAACCAACTTGGTTGGTAAGATGCCAAAGTTGTTGAACCCATTATAATGAGAGTCTGAAGCAGAAAATAGGGTAGAGAAGTACCCCACAGCCACTGACTCAATCTGCTCCTTATCTTGAACCATAATACCATCATCATTAAGGATCGATAAAATTTTGTTAGAGTTCCATCTTTGCTTCATCATATTAGCAAAATAACTTGAGTTACGATCGCCTAAAGCCAACCAAGTAGCTCTGGATTTCTGCTGCATTAAAATTTCCTCCCTATCGATAGCTTGCCAGAGCTGCTTTGAGCAACTTTCCTCCCTAGTCAAAAGGTTCAAGTCAAAAGGATTGTCATGTAGGAGGGACTGAACCGAGTGCAAATCCTCCCTAGCAATTTTCACCAACGAGGCAAGGTTACCAGTAGATAAGTTGAGAGAGATTAAGGCCTTTTTGGTGCATTTCAGTTTCTCATAGAAAACATAGAAAGGGTTCCCAGTAATGTGGGTATCCCAAGCCAATTGAACAGAGTCATGAAAGCCATCAAGAAGAGACATGTGGTTGAAGTATTGAAAGTGCCTCCGAGGTTTTGAAAATCTAAGACCAGTGTTGAGTAAAACCAAAGAGTGATCAGAAAGTCCACAATGTGCAAAAGTTACCTGTGAGAGATCAAACTCTGAGAACCATTCAGAATTCCCCATGGCTCGGTCAAGTTTCTTGTGGACGGGATGAGAAGGTTGATTGTTCCACCAAGTAAACACTGGTCCAGTTGCCCGAATATCCTCCACACCAATGGAAGTGGTGCAGTCTTTGAAATCTTCTTTCCCAACATCCCAACTGTCATTAGGTTGATTAGTCTCATCAAGGTCCTTTATAACATTAAAATCACCCATTAAACACCAACTCCCATTCGAGGATATATTGACCAACTCATTCCATAGATTTCTCCGATCAGTATAAGTATTAAGCCCATACACAAAAGAAACCATGAAGCTCGAGCTGTTAAAGTCCAAAGATTGATCTTTACAATGAATAATTTGAGAGATACAAAAAGGATATCTAAATTCCAAAGGAGAGGATTCCATCCTACCCATATTCTACCATTACTATGGGAGTCATAATTGAAGGCCCATTCCCAGTTATTACACAGTGCCCTGGAAATTTTTGGAGCCTTAGGAGATTTAACTTTAGTCTCAATTAAGCCAAGAATGGAAATATTATATTCTGCAATAATTTGCTTAACATAAGCCTGCTTAGGCTTTTTATTTAATCCTCTAATATTATAGGAAGCTAACATATTTAAACTGATGGAGGGGGGGTGTTACCAGCTTTACCCTTGCCTTTTCTCTTTTTTATAGCCTTGGGATTTTCCATACCAGAAATCTATTTGTTCTTGAGATCTTTTCCTTCTTTTTCATCTATTAACTTGAGTTTATTAACAAGAGGATTCATGGTAGCAGGAGATTCCGAGTCCGAGCCAATGAGTTGACCAGCTTGAGTCATTGGTGCAAATGTGTTGGAGATAACCATCGCATTGTTGGGAATGGGAGTAACAAAACCAGTTTTTGCTCCCCTAGCAACTGTCACCCAGTCATCCTGAAGAGACCCAACCTTCCCTAAGGATGGTGAAGGAATGTTTGGAATGGCAGAAGGGGATGAAAAAGCTGCCTTTGTATCTACCACCTTTGCATGATCATCAACATTAGCTTGTATGTTATCAGCAGAACCAGACATTGGATCTTTTGGAATCCATTTGTAATTTGCTTTGGGACATTTGAGAGGAGAGTGTCCAAATACAAGGCATTTAGGGCATGAGGGGGGTTTACTCTGGTATTCAACCTCAACAGAAGTGAAAGAATACTCCAAAGAGTTATCTTGCATTGTAGCAACTCGAAAAGAAGGGGGGAAGGAAAAGGAAGCCTTGACTTCAATACATACTCTAGCAAAGTTCAAGAAATCATTTTTTGTTGTCATCTCATCGGTGAAAAGGGGTTTACCAATGGCACTAGCAATGTAACTAATACCTTCATCTGACCAATAGGATAGAGGAATATTGTTGAGTTTAACCCAAATTGGAAAAGTATCACACTCAGATTTAGAAAACACAACTCCTTCCTTCCATTTCTGTAGGACCATGATCTTAGAAGTGAAGTGCCATGGACCGGAAGCCAAAACATTGTCATAGTCCGAAGCAGACTCAAATTTGAAAATGTAGTAGCCTTTACTGTGGAGGAAAACATGAGATAGGCCAAGATGACCCCATAGTTTCCTAGCTATGGGCTCCACTATTTTATAGGGAAGAGAGGAGTGAAGGAAATATCCCACAAGACTAGCTGCCCAGATTTGGTTACCCCTTTTAAGCATGTCGTCAGGAGGTATGACAGACAAGCTTCCATCAACCGAAGAAGGAGGGTGGTACGTAAGTTTCCTGGAAGACCTGACATTGAGTTTACCAACTACATCACTCCAAGTTTTGGAGGCTACTTTTAGACCTTGGGCAGGTATTTCACCTTCCTCGAGGGAAGTAGCAGGAACCTTTGAGTTTGAAGGTGAGGCTGATAGTAAGTGTCCAGAGTTGACAAGACAAGAATTGGTGGGAGACCGAGCCTGAGCCACCGGCCGTGTTCCTTCACCAACCTCAGGTGCCGGATGATTCAAAAGTGAGAAACCACCCGGTCTAGAATTTTCACCAACACACTTGACTTGTTGAAGAGCACTACCCAGAAAAAGGCCAGAAGATCCTATGGGAATATCTCGGTTAGGACTTACCTCAGATATCATGTGGGCATTCAGAAAATTGACCTTCTTACCATCCGACAAGAATTCTTGAACATCATCGGAGGTAACCCCATGAGCAGTTAGGAAAGACATTAGATGCATGTTCTTTTTCCTTTCAAACAGGGCTTCCTCCCTGTCCTGTTGAGAAAAGTGATGAGCAGCAGAGAAAATTTCCCTAGCATTTGCCCCCATCGTATGGCCTAATTCCAGATCAGTTTGCATTTCATTTGTTGATGAGTCTTCTGAGCTTATGTTGGTACCCATAATACCCAGAAAGGGGTCCGATTCCCCCATGTCCTCTACACAAAGATGAGGAGGTAGAGAGGCTTGTGAGCTCGGTAGAGAAACACCAAACTCGGTAAAAAGGTCCTTTGAAGGACTACTTTCTGAGTTTCCCGCTGAGAGATGGTTATGACTAACCATGAAGTAAAAACAGATAAGAAATGGAGAGAAAGAGGGGAGATCAAAACGGGAAAGAAAGAACTGCAGGAGGAGGAGAGGTGGACGGAATGAGATGAAGGTGGTCAAAAAAAAGAAAAGGACGGGAAATAAGGACAGAAAAAATGAAGGTGGCCGGAAAGTTTTTTAGAGAGAAGGCAGAGAACAAAAACTAGAGAGAGAAAAACCATGACTTCGATTTTTGACCTCCAAAGAGACTTTCTTATTGTTTCATTTGTTCTCTAAAATTATCAAAGAAAGAGATGATTATGAGTCCTATTACTTCGTTCTAATTTGATTAGCATCAAAATGAGCATTCCATGACTATCGCGTTAAAAACGATGTGTACATCTCACACAAGTCTTGATTTAGGGGAGAACTTCTTATTGTTTCATTGGTTCCCTCAAATTATCAAAGAAAGAGGTGATTATGAGTCCTATGACTTCTTTCTATTTAGATTAGCATTAAATGGAGCAATCCTATCAATAGCACCTTCAAAACGATCCGTACATCTCACACAAGTCTTCATTTAGTCAGACCTTTTTATTGTTTCATTAGTTCTCATAAATTGTCAAAATATAGGTGATTAGGAGTCATATTACTTCGTTCTAGTTGAAATTAGCATCAAAAGGAGCAATCTAATCAATATCGCGTCCAAAACGATGCGTAGATCTCACACAAGTCTTCATTTAGGGAGACATTCATATTGTTTCATTGGTTGTATCACATTTACAAAGAAAGAGGTGATTAAGAGTTGTATTATTTCGTTCTTCTTTGATTAGCTTTAAAAGAAGAAACCCATAACTGTGGCGTTCAAAACCATGCGTACATCTCACACAAGTCTTCATTTAGGGAGGCCTTATTATTTCATTGGTATTCTAAAATTGTCACAGAAATAGGTGATTAGGAGTCCTATAACTTCGTTCTTGTTTTATTAGCATCAAAAGGAGCAATTCCATGACTTTCGCGTTCAAAACCATGCATACATCTCACACAAGTCTTCATTTAAGGAGGCTTTCTTATTGTTTAATTTGTTCTCTAAAATTATCAAAGAAAGAGATGATTAGGAGTTCTATTACTTTCGTTCTAATATGATTAGCATCAAAAGGAGCATTCCATGACTATCGCGTTAAAAACGATGTGTACATCTCACACAAGTCTTGATTTAGGGGAGAACTTCTTATTGTTTCAAGGTTCCCTCAAATTATCAAAGAAAGAGGTTTTTATGAGTCCTATGACTTCTTTATATTTAGATTAGCATTAAATGGAGCAATCCTATCAATAACGCCTTCAAAAAGATCCGTACATCTCACACAAGTCTTCATTTAGGGAGACCTTCTTATTGTTTCATTAGTTCTCACAAATTGTCAAAATATAGGTGATTATGAGTCATATTACTTCGTTCTAGTTGAAATTAGCATCAAAAGGAGTAATCCAATCAATATCGCGTCCAAAACGATGCGTAGATCTCACACAAGTCTTCCTTTAGGGAGACATTCATATTGTTTCATTGGTTGCATCAAATTTACAAAGAAAGAGATGATTAAGAGTTGTATTACTTCGTTCTTCTTTGATTAGCGTTAAAAGGAGAAGCCCATGACTGTGGCGTTCAAAACCATGCGTACATCTCATAGAAGTCTTCATTTAAGGAGGCCTTATTGTTTCATTGGTGTTCTAAAATTATCAAAGAAATAGGTGATTAGGAGTCCTATAACTTCGTTCTTGTTTGATTAGCATTAACAGGAGCAATTCCATGACTATCGCGTTCAAAACCATGCATACATCTCACACAAGTCTTCATTTAAAGATACCTTCTTATTGTTTCATTGGTTCTCTAAAATTGTCAAAGAAAGAGGTGATTAGGAGTTCTATTACTTCGTTCTAATATGATTAGCATCAAAAGGAGCACTCCCATTACTATCGCGTTAAAAACGATGCGTTGTACATCTCACACAAGTCTTCATTTAGGAAGACCTTCTTATTGTTTAATTGGTTTTCTCAAATTGTCAATGAAAGAGGTTTTTATGAGTCCAATGACTTCGTTCTAGTTTGGTTTGCATCAAAAGGACTCCAATCACTAGTGCCTTCAAAACGATCCGTACATCTCACACAAGTCTTCATTTAGGAAGGCCTTCTTATTGTTTCATTAGTTCTCTCAAATTGTAAAAATATAGGCGATTAGGAGTCCTATAACTTCGTTCTAGTTTGATTAGCATCAAAAGGAGCAATCCCAAGACAATCGCGTTCAAAACGATGCGTACATCTCACACAAGTCTTTATTTAATGAGACTTTCTTATTGTTTCATTTGTTCTCTATAATTATCAAAGAAAGAGATGATTATAAGTCCTATTACTTCTTTCTAATTTGATTAGCATCAAAAGGAGCATTCCATGACTATCGCGTTAAAAACGATGTGTACATCTCACACAAGTCTTGATTTAGGGGAGAACTTCTTATTGTTTCATTGGTTCCCTCAAATTATCAATGAAAGAGGTGATTATGAGTCCTATGACTTCTTTCTATTTATTTTAGCATTAAATGGATCAATCCTATCAATAGCGCCTTCAAAATGATCCGTACATCTCACACAAGTCTTCCTTTAGGAAGACCTTCTTATTGTTTCATTAGTTCTTTCAAATTGTAGAAATATAGGTGATTATGAGTCCTATTACATCGTTCTAGTTGAAGATAGAATCAAAAGGAGCAATCCCATCACTATCGCTTCCAAAATGATGCGTAGATCTCACAGAAGTCTTAATTTAGGGAGACATTCATATTGTTTCATTGGTTGTATCAAATTTACAAATAAAGAGGTGATTAAGAGTTGTATTACTTCGTTCTTCTTTGATTAGCGTTAAAAGGAGAAACCCATGACTGTGTCGTTCAACACCATGCGTGCATCTCACACAAGTCTTCATTTAGGGAGACCTTATTGTTTCGTTGGTGTTCTAAAATTGTCAAAGAAATAGGTGATTAGGAGTCCTATAACTTCCTTCTTGTTTGATTAGCATCAAAAGGAGCAATTCCATGACTATCGCGTCCAAAACCATGCATACATCTCACACAAGTCTTCATTTAAGGAGACCTTCTTATTGTTTCATTGGTTCTCTAAAATTGTCAAAGAAAGAGGTGATTAGGAGTTCTATTACTTCGTTCTAATATGATTAGCATCAAAAGGAGCAATCCCATGACTATCGCGTTAAAAACATTGCGTAGTACATCTCACACAAGTCTTGATTTAGGAAGACCTTCTTAATGTTTCATTTGTTTTCTCAAATTGTCAATGAAAGAGGTTTTTATGAGTCCAATGACTTCGTTCTAGTTTGGTTTGCATCAAAAGGAGCAGTCCAATCACTAGTGCCTTCAAAACGATCCGTACATCTCACACAAGTCTACATTTAGGAAGACCTTCTTGTTGTTTCATTAGTTCTCTCAAATTATAAAAATATAGGTGATTATGAGTCCTATTACATCGTTCTAGTTGAAGATAAAATAAAAAGGAGAAATCCCATCACTATCGCGTCCAAAACGATGCGTAGATCTCACACAAGTCTTCATTTAGGGAGACCTTCATATTGTTCCATTGGTTGTTTCAAATTTACAAAGATAGAGGTGATTTAGAGTTGTACTACTACGTTCTACTTTGATTAGCGTCAAAAGGAGAAACCCATGACTATCACGCTCAAAAACATGCGTACATCCCACACAAGTCTTCATTTAGGGAGACCGTATTATTTCATTGGTGCTCTAAAATTGTCAAAGATAGAGGTGATTAAGAGTCCTATAACTTCGCTCTAGTTTGATTAGCATCAAAAGGAGCAATCCCATGACTATCGCGTTCAAAATGATGCGTACATCTCACACAAGTCTTTATTTAAAGAGACTTTTTTATTGTTTCATTTGTTCTCTAAAATTATGAAATAAAGTGATGATTATGAGTCCTATTACTTCGTTCTAATTTGATTAGCATTAAAAGAAGAATTCCATGACTATCGCGTTAAAAACGATGTGTACATATCACACAGGTCTTGATTTAGGGGAGAACTTCTTATTGTTTCATTGGTTCCCTCAAATTATCAATGAAAGAGGTGATTATGAGTCCTATGACTTCTTTCAATTTAGATTAGCATTAAATGGAGCAATCCTATCAATAGCGCCTTCAAAATGATCCGTACATCTCACACAAGTCTTCCTTTAGGAAGACCTTCTTATTGTTTCAATAGTTCTCTCAAATTGTAAAAATATAGGTGATTATGAGTCCTATTACATCGTTCTAGTTGAAGATAGAATTAAAAGGAGCAATCCCATCACTATCGCTTCCAAAATGATGCGTAGATCTCACACAATTCTTCATTTAGGGAGACATTCATATTGTTTCATTGTTTGTATCAAATTTACAAAGAAAGAGGTGATTAAGAGTTATATTACTTCGTTCTTCTTTGATTAGCGTTAAAAAGAGAAACCCATGACTGTGGCGTTCAAAACCATGCGTACATCTCACACAAGTCTTCATTTAGGGAGACCTTATTGTTTCATTGGTGTTCTAAAATTGTCAAAGAAATAGGTGATTAGGAGTCCTATAACTTCGTTCTTGTTTGATTAGCATCAAAAGAAGCAATTCCATGACTATCGCGTTCAAAACCATGCATACATCTCACACAAGTCTTCATTAAAGGAGACCTTCTTATTGTTTCATTGGTTTTCTAAAATTGTCAAAGAAAGAGGTGATTAGGAGTTCTATTACTTCGTTCTAATATGATTAGCATCAAAAGAAGCAATCCCATGACTATCGCGTTAAAAACGATGCGTAGTACATCTCACACAAGTCTTGATTTAGGAAGACCTTTTTAATGTTTCATTGGTTTTCTCAAATTGTTAATGAAAGAGGTTTTATGAGTCCAATGACTTCGCTCTAATTTGATTTGCATAAAAAGGAGCAGTCCAATCATTAGTGCCTTCAAAATGATCCGTACATCTCACACAAGTCTTCATTTAGGAAGACCTTCTTATTGTTTCATTAGTTCTCTCAAATTGTAAAAATATAGGTGATTATGAGTCCTATTACATCGTTCTAGTTGAAGATAGAATCAAAAGGAGCAATCCCATCACTATCGCTTCCAAAACGCTGCGTAGATCTCACACAAGTCTTCATTTAGGGAGACCTTCATATTGTTCCATTGATTGTTTCAAATTTATAAAGAAAGAGGTGATTAAGAGTTGTACTACTTCGTTCTACTTTGATTAGCGTCAAAAGGAGAAACCCATGACTATCACGTTCAAAACCATGCGTACATCTCACACAAGTCTTCATTTAGGGAGACCTTATTATTTTATTGGTGCTCTAAAATTGTCAAAGAAAGAGGTGATTAGTAGTCCTATAACTTCTTTTAGTTTGATTAGCATCAAAAGCAGCAATCGCATGACTATCGCGTTCAAAACGATGCGTACATCTCACACAAGTCTTTATTTAAAGAGACTTTTTTATTGTTTCATTTGATCTCAAAAATTATCAAAGAAAGTGATGATTATGAGTCCTATTACTTCGTTCGAATTTGATTAGCATTAAAAGAAGCATTCCATGACTATCGCGTTAAAATAGATGTGTACATCTCACACAGGTCTTGATTTAGGGGAGAACTTCTTATTGTTTCATTGGTTCCCTCAAATTATCAATGAAAGAGGTGATTATGAGTCCTTTGACTTCTTTCTATTTATTTTAGCATTAAATGGATCAATCCTATCAATAGCGCCTTCAAAATGATCCGTACATCTCACACAAGTCTTCCTTTAGGAAGACCTTCTTATTGTGCCATTAGTTCTCTCAAATTGTAAAAATATAGGTGATTATGAGTCCTATTACATCGTTCTAGTTGAAGATAGAATCAAAAGGAGCATCCCATCACTATCGCTTCCAAAATGATGCGTAGATCTCACAGAAGTCTTAATTTAGGGAGACATTCATATTGTTTCATTGGTTGTATCAAATTTACAAATAAAGAGGTGATTAAGAGTTGTATTACTTCGTTCTCCTTTGATTAGCGTTAAAAGGAGAAACCCATGACTGTGTCGTTCAAAACCATGCGTACATCTCACACAAGTCTTCATTTAGGGAGACCTTATTGTTTCGTTGGTGTTCTAAAATTGTCAAAGAAATAGATGATTAGGAGTCCTATAACTTCGTTCTTGTTTGATTAGCATCAAAAGGAGCAATTCCATGACTATCGCGTTCAAAACCATGCATACATCTCACACAAGTCTTCATTTAAGGAGACCTTCTTATTGTTTCATTGGTTCTCTAAAATTGTCAAAGAAAGAGGTGATTAGGAGTTCTATTACTTCGTTCTAATAAGATTAGCATCAAAAGGAGCAATCCCATGACTATCGCGTTAAAAACATTGCGTAGTACATCTCACACAAGTCTTGATTTAGGAAGACCTTCTTAATGTTTCATTTGTTTTCTCAAATTGTCAATAAAAGAGGTTTTTATGAGTCCAATGACTTCGTTCTAGTTTGGTTTGCATCAAAAGGAGCAGTCCAATCACTAGTGCCTTCAAAACGATCCGTACATCTCACACAAGTCTACATTTAAGAAGACCTTCTTATTGTTTCATTAGTTCTCTCAAATTGTAAAAATATAGGTGATTATGAGTCCTATTACATCGTTCTAGTTGAAGATAAAATCAAAAGGAGCAATCCCATCACTATCGCGTCCAAAACGATGCGTAGATCTCACACAAGTCTTCATTTAGGGAGACCTTCATATTGTTCCATTGGTTGTTTCAAATTTACAAAGAAAGAGGTGATTTAGAGTTGTACTACTTCGTTCTACTTTGATTAGCGTCAAAAGGAGAAACCCATGACTATCACGCTCAAAACCATGCGTACATCCCACACAAGTCTTCATTTAGGGAAACCTTATTATTTCATTGGTGCTCTAAAATTGTCAAAGATAGAGGTGATTAAGAGTCCTATAACTTCGCTCTAGTTTGATTAGCATCAAAAGGAGCAATCCCATGACTATCGCGTTCAAAACGATGGGTACATCTCACACAAGTCTTTATTTAAAGAGACTTTTTTATTGTTTCATTTGTTCTCTAAAATTATGAAATAAAGTGATGATTATGAGTCCTATTACTTCGTTCTAATTTGATTAGCATTAAAAGAAGCATTCCATGACTATCGCGTTAAAAACGATGTGTACATATCACACAGGTCTTGATTTAGGGGAGAACTTCTTATTGTTTCATTGGTTCCCTCAAATTATCAATGAAAGAGGTGATTATGAGTCCTATGACTTCTTTCTATTTAGATTAGCATTAAATGGAGCAATCCTATCAATAGCGCCTTCAAAATGATCCGTACATCTCACACAAGTCTTCCTTTAGGAAGACCTTCTTATTGTTTCATTAGTTCTCTCAAATTGTAAAAATATAGGTGATTATGAGTCCTATTACATCGTTCTAGTTGAAGATAGAATTAAAAGGAGCAATCCCATTACTATCGCTTCCAAAATGATGCGTAGATCTCACACAATTCTTCATTTAGGGAGACATTCATATTGTTTCATTGGTTGTATCAAATTTACAAAGAAAGAGGTGGTTAAGAGTTACATTACTTCGTTCTTCTTTGATTAGCGTTAAAAGGAGAAACCCATGACTGTGGCGTTCAAAACCATGCGTACATCTCACACAAGTCTTCATTTAGGGAGACCTTATTGTTTCATTGGTGTTCTAAAATTGTCAAAGAAATAGGTGATTAGGAGTTCTATAACTTCGTTCTTGTTTGATTAGCATCAAAAGGAGCAATTCCATGACTATCGCGTTCAAAACCATGCATACATCTCACACAAGTATTCATTTAAGGAGACCTTCTTATTGTTTCATTGGTTCTCTAAAATTGTCAAAGAAAGAGGTGATTAGGAGTTCTATTACTTCGTTCTAATATGATTAGCATCA
Source organism: Panax stipuleanatus (assembly GCA_020205555.1). Classification (NCBI taxonomy): domain Eukaryota; kingdom Viridiplantae; phylum Streptophyta; class Magnoliopsida; order Apiales; family Araliaceae; genus Panax; species Panax stipuleanatus. The sequence continues at coordinate 21,988 of JAINUT010002244.1, read as the reverse complement.
AAAGGAGCAATCCCATGACTATCGCGTTAAAAACGATGCGTAGTACATCTCACACAAGTCTTTATTTAGGAAGACCTTCTTAATGTTTCATTGGTTTTCTCAAATTGTCAATGAAAGAGGTTTTTATGAGTCCAATGACTTCGTTCTAGTTTGGTTTGCATCAAAAGGAGCAGTCCAATCACTAGTGCCTTCAAAACGATCCGTACATCTCACACAAGTCTACATTTAGGAAGACCTTCTTATTGTTTCATTAGTTCTCTCAAATTGTAAAAATATAGGTGATTCTGAGTCCTATTACATCGTTCTAGTTGAAGATAAAATCAAAAGAAGCAATCCCATCATTATCGCGTCCAAAACGATGCGTAGATCTCACACAAGTCTTCATTTAGGGAGACCTTATTATTTCATTGGTGCTCTAAAATTGTCAAAGAAAGAGGTGATTAGGAGTCCTATAACTTCGTTCTAGTTTGATTAGCATCAAAAGGAGCCATGACTATCGCATTCAAAACGATGCGTACATCTCACACAAGTCTTTGTTTAAAGAGACTTTTTTATTGTTTCATTTGTCTCTAAAATTATCAAAGAAAGTGATGATTATGAGTCCTATTACTTCGTTCTAATTTGATTAGCATTAAAGGAAGCATTCCATGATTATCGCGTTAAAAACGATGTGTGCATCTCACACAGGTCTTGATTTAGGGGAGAACTTCTTATTGTTTCATTGGTTCCCTCAAATTATCAATGAAAGAGGTGATTATGAGTCCTATGACTTCTTCTATTTAGATTAGCATTAAATGGAGGAATCCTATCAATATCGCCTTAAAAATGATCCGTACATCTCACACAAGTCTTCCTTTAGGAAGACCTTCTTATTATTTCATTAGTTCTCTCAAATTGTAAAAATATAGGTGATTATGAGTCCTATTACATCTTTCTAGTTGAAGATAGAATTAAAAGGAACAATCCCATCACTATCGCTTCCAAAATGATGCATAGATCTCACACAATTCTTCATTTAGGGAGACATTCATATTGTTTCATTGGTTGTATCAAATTTACAAAGAAAGAGGTTATTAAGAGTTGTATTACTTCGTTCTTCTTTGATTAGCGTTAAAAGGAGAAACCCATGACTGTGGCGTTCAAAACCATGCGTACATCTCACACAAGTCTTCATTTAGGGAGACCTTATTGTTTCATTGGTGTTCTAAAATTGTCAAAGAAATAGGTGATTAGGAGTCCTATAACTTCGTTCTTGTTTGATTAGCATCAAAAGGAGCAATTCCATGACTATCGCGTTCAAACCATGCATACATCTCACACAAGTCTTCATTTAAGGAGACCATCTTATTGTTTCATTGGTTCTCTAAAACTGTCAAAGAAAGAGGTGATTAGGAGTTCTATTACTTCGTTCTAATATGATTAGCATCAAAAGGAGCAATCCCATGACTATCGCGTTAAAAACGATGCGTAATACATCTCACACAAGTCTTGATTTAGGAAGACCTTCTTAATGTTTCATTGGTTTTCTCAAATTGTCAATGAAAGAGGTTTTTATGAGTCCAATGACTTCGTTCTAGTTTGGTTTGCATCAAAAGGAGCAGTCCAATCACTAGTACCTTCAAAACGATCCGTACATCTCACACAAGTCTACATTTAGGAAGGCCTTCTTATTGTTTCATTAGTTCTCTCAAGTTGTAAAAATATAGGTGATTATGAGTCCTATTACATCGTTCTAGTTGAAGATAAAATCAAAAGGAGCAATCCCATCACTATCGCGTCCAAAACGATGCGTAGATCTCACACAAGTCTTTATTTAGGGAGACCTTCATATTGTTCCATTGGTTGTTTCAAATTTACAAAGAAAGAGGTGATTAAGAGTTGTACTACTTCGTTCTACTTTGATTAGCGTCAAAAGGAGAAACCCATGACTATCACGTTCAAAACCATGCGTACATCTCACACAAGTCTTCATTTAGGGAGACCTTATTATTTCATTGGTGCTCTAAAATTGTCAAAGAAAGAGGTGATTAGTAGTCCTATAACTTCGTTCTAGTTTGATTAGCATCAAAAGGAGCAATCCCATGACTATCGCGTTCAAAACTATGCGTACATCTCACACAAGTCTTTATTTAAAGAGACTTTTTTATTGTTTCATTTATTCTCTAAAATTATCAAAGAAAGAGATGATTATGAGTCCTATTACTTTGTTCTAATATGATTAGCATTAAAAAAAGCATTCCATGACTATCGCGTTAAAAACAATGTGTACATCTCACACAGGTCTTGATTTAGGGGAGAACTTCTTATTGTTTCATTGGTTCCCTCAAATTATCAATGAAAGAGGTGATTATGAGTCCTATGACTTCTTTCTATTTAGATTAGCATTAAATGGAGCAATCCTATCAATAGCGCCTTCAAAATGTTCCGTACATCTCACACAAGTCTTCCTTTAGGAAGACCTTCTTATTGTTTCATTAGTCCTCTCAAATTGTAAAAATATAGGTGATTATGAGTCCTATTACATCGTTCTAGTTGAAGATAGAATTAAAAGGAGCAATCCCATCACTATCGCTTCCAAAATGATGCGTAGATCTCACACAATTCTTCATTTAGGGAGACATTCATATTGTTTCATTGGTTGTATAAAATTTACAAAGAAAGAGGTGATTAAGAGTTGTAGTACTTCGTTCTTCTTTGATTAGCGTTAAAAGGAGAAACCCATGACCGTGGCGTTCAAAACCATGCGTACATCTCACACAAGTCTTCATTTAGGGAGACCTTATTGTTTCATTGGTGTTCTAAAATTGTCAAAGAAATAGGTGATTAGGAGTCCTATAACTTCGTTCTTGTTTGATTAGCATCAAAAGGAGCAATTCCATGACTATCGCGTTCAAAACCATGCATACATCTCACACAAGTCTTCATTTAAGGAGACCATCTTATTGTTTCGTTGGTTCTCTAAAATTGTCAAAGAAAGAGGTGATTAGGAGTTCTATTACTTCGTTCTAATATGATTAGCATCAAAAGGAGCAATCCCATGACTATCGCGTTAAAAACGATGCGTAATACATCTCACACAAGTCTTGATTTAGGAAGACCTTCTTAATGTTTCATTGGTTTTCTTAAATTGTCAATGAAAGAGGTTCTTATGAGTCCAATGACTTCGTTCTAGTTTGGTTTGCATAAAAAGGAGAAGTCCAATCTCTAGTACCTTCAAAACGATCCGTACATCTCACACAAGTCTACATTTAGGAAGACCTTCTTATTGTTTCATTAGTTCTCTCAAATTGTAAAAATATAGGTGATTATGTGTCCTATTACATCGTTCTAGTTGAAGATAAAATCAAAAGGAGCAATCCTATCACTATCGCGTCCAAAACGATGCGTAGATCTCACACAAGTCTTTATTTAGGGAGACCTTCATATTGTACCATTAGTTGTTTCAAATTTACAAAGAAAGAGGAGATTAAGAGTTGTACTACTTTTTTCTACTTTGATTAGCGTCAAAAGGAGAAACCCATGACTATCACGTTCAAAACCATGCGTACATCTCACACAAGTCTTCATTTAGGGAGACCTTATTATTTCATTGGTGCTCTAAAATTTTCAAAGAAAGAGGTGATTAGGAGTCCTATAACTTCGTTCTAGTTTGATTAGCATCAAATGGAGAAATCCCATGACTATCGCGTTCAAAACTATGCGTACATCTCACACAAGTCTTTATTTAAAGAGACTTTTTTATTGTTTCATTTATTCTCTAAAATTATGAAAGAAAGAGATGATTATGAGTCCTATTACTTCGTTCTAATTTGATTAGCATTAAAAGAAGCATTCCATGACTATCGCGTTAAAAACGATGTGTACATCTCACACAGGTCTTGATTTAGGGGAGAACTTCTTATTGTTTCATTGGTTCCCTCAAATTATCAATGAAAGAGGTGATTATGAGTCCTATGACTTCTTTCTATTTAGATTAGCATTAAATGGAGCAATCCTATCAATAGCGCCTTCAAAATGATCCGTACATCTCACACAAGTCTTCCTTTAGGAAGACCTTCTTATTGTTTCATTAGTTCTCTCAAATTATAAAAATATAGGTGATTATGAGTCCTATTACATCGTTCTAGTTGAAGATAGAATTAAAAGGAGCAATCCCATCACTATCGCTTCCAAAATGATGCGTAGATCTCACACAATTCTTCATTTAGGGAGACATTCATATTGTTTCATTGGTTGTATAAAATTTACAAAAAAAGACGTGATTAAGAGTTGTATTACTTCGTTCTTCTTTTATTAGCGTTAAAAGGAGAAACCCATGACTGTGGCGTTCAAAACCATGCGTACATCTCACACAAGTCTTCATTTAGGGAGACCTTATTGTTTCATTGGTGTTCTAAAATTGTCAAAGAAATAGGTGATTAGGAGTCCTATAACTTCTTTCTTGTTTGATTAGCATCAAAAGGAGCAATTCCATGACTATCGCGTTCAAAACCATGCATACATCTCACACAAGTCTTCATTTAAGGAGACCTTCTTATTGTTTCATTGGTTCTCTATAATTGTCAAAGAAAGAGGTGATTAGGAGTTCTATTACTTCGTTCTAATATGATTAGCATCAAAAGGAGCAATCCCATGACTATCGCGTTAAAAACGATGCGTAATACATCTCACAAAAGTCTTGATTTAGGAAGACCTTCTTAATGTTTCATTGGTTTTCTCAAATTGTCAATGAAAGAGGTTTTTATGAGTCGAATGACTTCGTTCTAGTTTGGTTTGCATCAAAAGGAGCAGTCCAATCACTAGTGCCTTCAAAACGATCCGTACATCTCACACAAGTCTACATTTAGGAAGACCTTCTTATTGTTTCATTAGTTCTCTCAAATTGTAAAAATATAGGTGATTATGAGTCCTATTACATCGTTCTAGTTGAAGATAAAATCAAAAGGAGCAATCCCATCACTATCGCGTCCAAAACGATGCGTAGATCTCACACAAGTCTTCATTTAGGAAGACCTTGATATTGTTCCATTGGTTGTTTCAAATTTACAAAGAAAGAGGTTATTAAGACACTACTTCGTTCTACTTTGATTAGCGTCAAAAGGAGAAACCCATGACTATCACGTTCAAAACCATGAGTACATCTCACACAAGTCTTCATTTAGGGAGACCTTATTATTTCATTGGTGCTCTAAAATTGTCAAAGAAAGAGGTGATTAGGAGTCCTATAACTTCGTTCTAGTTTGATTAGCATCAAAAGGACAAATCCCATGACTATCGCGTTCAAAACTATGCGTACATCTCACACAAGTCTTTATTTAAAGAGACTTTTTTATTGTTTCATTTATTCTCTAAAATTATGAAAGAAAGAGATGATTATGAGTCCTATTACTTCGTTCTAATTTGATTAGCATTAAAAGAAGCATTCCATGACTATCGCGTTAAAAACGATGTGTACATCTCACACAGGTCTTGATTTAGGGGAGAACTTCTTATTGTTTCATTGGTTCCCTCCAATTATCAATGAAAGAGGTGATTATGAGTCCTATGACTTCTTTCTATTTAGATTAGCATTAAATGGAGGAATCCTATCAATAGCGCCTTCAAAATGATCCGTACATCTCACACAAGTCTTCCTTTAGGAAGACCTTCTTATTGTTTCATTAGTTCTCTCAAATTATAAAAATATAGGTGATTATGAGTCCTATTACATCTTTCTAGTTGAAGATAGAATTAAAAGGAGCAATCCCATCACTATCGCTTCCAAAATGATGCGTAGATCTCACACAATTCTTCATTTAGGGAGACATTCATATTGTTTCATTGGTTGTATCAAATTTACAAAGAAAGACGTGATTAAGAGTTGTATTACTTCGTTCTTCTTTGATTAGCGTTAAAAGGAGAAACCCATGACTGTGGCGTTCAAAACCATGCGTACATCTCACACAAGTCTTCATTTAGGGAGACCTTATTGTTTCATTGGTGTTCTAAAATTGTCAAAGAAATAGGTGATTAGGAGTCCTATAACTTCGTTCTTGTTTGATTAGCATCAAAAGGAGCAATTCCATGACTATCGCGTTCAAAACCATGCATACATCTCACACAAGTCTTCATTTAAGGAGACCTTCTTATTGTTTCATTGGTTCTCTAAAATTGTCAAAGAAAGAGGTGATTAGGAGTTCTATTACTTCGTTCTAATATGATTAGCATCAAAAGGAGCAATCCCATGACTATCGCGTTAAAAACGATGCGTAATACATCTCACACAAGTCTTGATTTAGGAAGACCTTCTTAATGTTTCATTGGTTTTCTAAAATTGTCAATGAAAGAGGTTTTTATGAGTCCAATGACTTCGATTTAGTTTGGTTTGCATCAAAAGGAGCAGTCCAATCACTAGTACCTTCAAAACGATCCGTACATCTCACACAAGTCTACATTTAGGAAGACCTTCTTATTGTTTCATTAGTTCTCTCAAATTGTAAAAATATAGGTGATTATGAGTCCTATTACATCGTTCTAGTTGAAGATAAAATCAAAAGGAGCAATCCCATCACTATCGCGTCCAAAACGATGCGTAGATCTCACACAAGTCTTCATTTAGGGAGACCTTGATATTGTTCCATTGGTTGTTTCAAATTTACAAAGAAAGAGGTGATTAAGAGTTGTACTACTTCGTTCTACTTTGATTAGCGTCAAAAGGAGAAACCCATGACTATCACGTTCAAAACCATGAGTACATCTCACACAAGTCTTCATTTAGGGAGACCTTATTATTTCATTGGTGCTCTAAAATTGTCAAAGAAAGAGGTGATTAGGAGTCCTATAACTTCGTTCTAGTTTGATTAGCATCAAAAGGAGCCATGACTATCGCGTTCAAAACGATGCGTACATCTCACACAAGTCTTTATTTAAAGAGACTTTTTTATTGTTTCATTTGTTCTCTAAAATTATCAAAGAAAGTGATGATTATGAGTCCTATTAGTTCGTTCTAATTTGATTAGCATTAAAAGAAGCATTCCATGACTATCGCGTTAAAAACAATGTGTACATCTCACACAGGTCTTGATTTAGGGGAGAACTTCTTATTGTTTCATTGGTTCCCTCAAATTATCAATGAAAGAGATGATTATGAGTCCTATGACTTCTTTCTATTTAGATTAGCATTAAACGGAGCAATCCTATCAATAGCGCCTTCAAAATGATCCGTACATCTCACACAAGTCTTCCTTTAGGAAGACCTTCTTATTGTTTCATTAGTTCTCTCAAATTGTAAAAATATAGGTGATTATGTGTCCTATTACATCTTTCTAGTTGAAGATAGAATTAAAAGGAGCAATCCCATCACTATCGCTTCCAAAATGATGCGTAGATCTCACACAATTCTTCATTTAGGGAGACATTCATATTGTTTCATTGGTTGTATCAAATTTACAAAGAAAGAGGTGATTAAGAGTTGTATTACTTCGTTCTTCTTTGATTAGCGTTAAAAGGAGAAACCCATGACTGTGGCGTTCAAAACCATGCGTACATCTCACACAAGTCTTCATTTAGGGAGACCTTATTGTTTCATTGGTGTTCTAAAATTGTCAAAGAAATAGGTGATTAGGAGTCCTATAACTTCGTTCTTGTTTGATTAGCATCAAAAGGAGCAATTCCATGACTATCGCGTTCAAAACAATGCATACATCTCACACAAGTCTTCATTTAAGGAGACCATCTTATTGTTTCATTGGTTCTCTAAAATTGTCAAAGAAAGAGGTGATTATGAGTTCTATTACGAGTTCAAATGAAACAATAAGAAAGTCTCTTTAAATAAAGACTTGTGTGAGATGTACGCATCGTTTTGAACGCGATAGTCATGGCTCCTTTTGATGCTAATCAAACTAGAACGAAGTTATAGGACTCCTAATCACCTCTTTCTTTGACAATTTTAGAGCACCAATGAAATAATAAGGTCTCCCTAAATAAAGACTTGTGTGAGATATACGCATGGTTTTGAACGTGATAGTCATGGGTTTCTTCTTTTGACGCTAATCAAAGTAGAACGAAGTAAACCAACTCTTAATCACCTCTTTCTTTGTAAATTTGAAACAACCAATGGAACAATATGAAGGTCTCCCTAAATGAAGACTTGTGTGTAGATCTACGCATCGTTTTGGACGCTATAGTGATGGGATTGCTCCTTTTGATTCTAATTTCAACTAGAGCGAAATAATAGGACTCATAATCAACTATATTTTTATAATTTTAAAGAACTAATGAAATAATAAGAAGGTCTTCCTAAATGAAGACATGTGTGAGATGTACGGATCGTTTTGAAGGCACTAGTGATAGAATTGCTTCTTTTGATGCAAATCGAACTAGAAAGAAGTCGTAGGACTCATAATCACCTCTTTCTCTGACAATTTTAGAACACCAATGAAATAATAAGGTCTCCTAAATGAATATTTGATTGGATTGCTACTTTTGATGCTAATTTCAACTAGAACGAAGTAATATGACTCATAATCACCTCTCCTTTTGAAAATTTTAGAGAACCAATGAAACAATAAGAAGGTCTCCTTAAATGAAGACTTGTGTGAGATGTACGCATGGTTTTGAACGCGATAGTCACGGAATTGCTCCTTTTGATGCTAATCAAACAACAACGAAGTTATAGGACTCCTAATCACCTCTTTCTTTGACAATTTTAGAACCCCAATGAAACAATAAGGTCTCCCTAAATGAAGACTTGTACGAGATGTACGCATGGTTTTGAACGCCACAGTCATGGGTTTCTCCTTTTAACACTAATCAAAGTTGAACAAAGTAATACAACTCTTAAATCACCTCTTTCTTTGTAAATTTGATACAACCAATGAAACAATATGAAGGTCTCCCTAAATGAAGATTTTGTGAGATCTAAGCATCGTTTTGGACGCTATAGTGATGGGATTGCTCCTTTTGATTCTAAATTCAACTAGAACGAAATAATAGGACTCATAATCACTTATATTTTTACAATTTTAAGGAACTAATGACACAATAAGAAGGTCTTCCTAAATGAAGACATGTGTGAGATTTACTGATCGTTTTGAAGGCACTTGTGATAAAATTACTTCTTTTGATGCAAATCGAACTAGAACAAAGTCATAAGACTCATAAAAACCTCTTTCATTGACAATTTGAGAAATCCAATGAATCAATAAAAAGGTCTACCTAAATCAAGACTTGTGTGAGATGTAACGCATCGTTTTTAAAGCGATAGTCGTGGGATTGCTCCTTTTGATACTAATCATATTAGAACGAAGTAATAGAACTCCTAATCACCTCTTTCTTTAAAAATTTTAGAGAACCAATGAAACAATAAGAAGGTCTCCTTGAATGGAGACTTGTGTGAGATGTACGCATGATTTTGAACGCGATAGTCACGGAATTGCTCCTTTTGATGCTAATCAAACAACAACGAAGTTATAGGACTCCTATTCACCTCTTTCTTTGACAATTTTAGAACCCCAATGAAACAATAAGGTCTCCCTAAATGAAGACTTGTGCGAGATGTACGCATGGTTTTGAACGCCACAGTCATGGGTTTCTCCTTTTAACACTAATCAAAGTTGAACGAAGTAATACAACTCTTAATCACATCTTTCATTGTAAATTTGATACAACCAATGAAACAATATGAAGGTCTCCCTAAATGAAAACTTGTGTGAGATCTAAGCATCGTTTTGGACGCGATATTGATTGGATTGCTCCTTTTGATGCTAATTTCTACTAGAACGAAGTAATATGACTCATAATCACCTCTTCCTTTGAAAATTTTAGAGAACCAATGAAACAATAAGAAGGTCTCCTTAAATGAAGACTTGTGTGAGATGTACGCATGGTTTTGAACGTGATAGTCATGGAATTGCTCCTTTTGATGCTAATCAAACAAGAACGAAGTTATAGGACTCCTAATCACCTCTTTCTTTGACAATTTTAGAACACCAATGAAACAATAAGGTCTCCTAAATGAAGACTTGTGTGAGATGTACGCATGGTTTTGAACGCCACAATCATGGGTTTCTCCTTTTAACGCTAATCAAAGTAGAACGAAGTAATACAACTCTTAATCTCCTCTTTCTTTGTAAATTTGATACAACCAATGAAACAATATGAAGGTCTCCCTAAATGAAAACTTGTGTGAGAACTACGCATTGTTTTGGACGCGATATTGATTGAATTACTCCTTTTGATGCTCATTTCAACTAGAACAAAGTAATATGACTCATAATCACCTATATTTTGACAATTTGTGAAAAGTAACAAAACAATAAGAAGGTCTCCCTAAATGAAAACTTGTGTGAGATGTACGGATTGTTTTGAAGGCGCTAGTGATAGGATTGCTCCATTTAATGCTAATCTAAATAGAAAGAAGTCGTAGGACTCATAATCACCTCTTTCTCTGATAATTTGAGGGAACCAATGAGACAATAAGAAGTTCTCCGCTAAATCAAGACTTGTGTGAGGTGTACACATCATTTTTAACGCGATAGTCATGGAATGCTCCTTTTGATTCTAATCTAATTAGAACCAAGTAATAGGACTCATAATCATCTCTTTTCTTTGATAATTTTAGAGAACCAATTAAACAATAAGAAAGTCTCTTCAAATAAAGACTTGTGTGAGATGTACGCATCGTTTTGAACGCGATAGTCATGAGATTGCTCCTTTTGATGCTAATCAAATTAGAACGAAGTTATAGGACTCCTAATCACCTCTTTCTTTGATAATTTTAGAGCACCAATGAAATAATAAGAAGGTCTCCCTAAATAAAGACTTGTGTGAGATGTACGCATGGTTTTGAACGTGATAGTCATGGGTTTCTTCTTTTGACGCTAATCAAAGTAGAACGAAGTAAAACAACTCTTAATCACCTCTTTCGTTGTAAATTTGAAACAACCAATGGAACAATATGAAGGTCTCCCTAAATGAAGACTTGTGTGAGATCTACGCATCGTTTTGGATGCTATAGTGATGGGATTGCTACTTTTGATTCTAATTTTAACTAGAACGAAATAATAGGACTCGTAATCACCTATATTTTTATAATTTTAAGGAACTAATGAAACAATAAGAAGGTCTTCCTAAATGAAGACATGTGTGAGATGTACGGATCGTTTTGAAGGCACTACTAGTGATAGAATTGCTTCTTTTGATGCAAATCGAACTAGAACGCAGTCATAAGACTCATAAAAACCTATTTCATTGACAATTTGAGAAATCCAATGAATCAATAAAAAGGTCTACCTAAATCAAGACTTGTGTGAGATGTACTACGCATCGTTTTTAACGCGATAGTCGTGGGATTGCTCCTTTGGATACTAATCACATTAGAACGAAGTAATAGAACTCCTAATCACCTCTTTCTTTAAAAATTTTAGAGAACCAATGAAACAATAAGAAGGTCTCCTTGAATGGAGACTTGTGTGAGATGTACGCATGGTTTTGAACGCGATAGTCACGGAATTGCTCCTTTTGATGCTAATCAAACAACAACGAAGTTATAGGACTCCTATTCACCTCTTTCGTTGACAATTTTAGAACCCCAATGAAACAATAAGGTCTCCCAAAATGAAGACTTGTGCGAGATGTACGCATGGTTTTGAACGCCACAGTCATGGGTTTCTCCTTTTAACACTAATCAAAGTTGAACGAAGTAATACAACTCTTAATCACCTCTTTCTTTGTAAATTTGATACCACCAATGAAACAATATGAAGGTCTCCCTAATTGAAGACTTGTGTGAGATCTAAGCATCGTTTTGGACGCGATATTGATTGGATTGCTACTTTTGATGCTAATTTCAACTAGAACGAAGTAATATGACTCATAATCACCTCTTCCTTTGAAAATTTCAGAGAACCAATGAAACAATAAGGTCTCCTCAAATGAAGACTTGTGTGAGATGTACGCATGGTTTTGAACGTGATAGTCATAGAATTGCTCCTTTTGATGCTAATCAAACAAGAACGAAGTTATAGGACTCCTAATCACCTCTTTCTTTGACAATTTTAGAACACCAATGAAACAATAAGGTCTCCTAAATGAAGACTTGTGTGAGATGTACGCATGGTTTTGAACGCCACAGTCATGGGTTTCTCCTTTTAACGCTAATCAAAGTAGAACGAAGTAATACAACTCTTAATCTCCTCTTTCTTTGTAAAATTGATACAACCAATGAAACAATATGAACGTCTCCCTAAATGAAAACTTGTGTGAGATCTACGCATCATTTTGGACGCGATATTGATTGAATTACTCCTTTTGATGCTCATTTCAACTAGAACAAAGTAATATGACTCATAATCACCTATATTTTGACAATTTGTGAAAAGTAACAAAACAATAAGAAGGTCTCCCTAAATGAAAACTTGTGTGAGATGTACGGATCGTTTTGAAGGCGCTATTGATAGGATTGCTCCATTTAATGCTAATCTAAATAGAAAGAAGTCGTAGGACTCATAATCACCTCTTTCTCTGATAATTTGAGGGAACCAATGACACAATAAGAAGTTCTCCGCTAAATCAAGACTTGTGTGAGGTGTACACATCGTTTTTAACGCGATAGTCATGGAATGCTCCTTTTGATGCTAATCAAATTAGAACCAAGTAATAGGACTCATAATCATCTCTTTTCTTTGATAATTTTAGAGAACCAATTAAACAATAAGAAAGTCTCTTTAAATAAAGACTTGTGTGAGATGTACGCATCGTTTTGAACGCGATAGTCATGGGATTGCTCCTTTTGATGCTAATCAAATTAGAACGAAGTTATAGGACTCCTAATCACCTCTTTCTTTGACAATTTTAGAGCGCCAATGAAATAATAAGAAGGTCTCCCTAAATAAAGACTTGTGTGAGATGTACGCATGGTTTTGAACGTGATAGTCATGGGTTTCTTCTTTTGACGCTAATCAAAGTAGAACGAAGTAAAACAACTCTTAATCACCTCTTTCTATGTAAATTTGAAACAACCAATGGAACAATATGAAGGTCTCCCTAAATGAAGACTTGTGTGAGATCTACGCATCGTTTTGGACGCTATAGTGATGGGATTGCTCCTTTTGATTCTAATTTCAACTAGAACGAAATAATAGGACTCATAATCAGCTATATTTTTACAATTTTAAGGAACTAATGAAACAATAAGAAGGTCTTCCTAAATGAAGACATGTGTGAGATGTACGGATCGTTTTGAAGGCACTAGTGATAGAATTGCTTCTTTTGATGCAAATCGAACTAGAACGCAGTCATAAGACTCATAAAAACCTCTTTCATTGACAATTTGAGAAATCCAATGAATCAATAAAAAGGTCTACCTAAATCAAGACTTGTGTGAGATGTACTGCGCATCGTTTTTAAAGTGATAGTCGTGGGATTGCTCCTTTTGATACTAATCATATTAGAACGAAGTAATAGAACTCCTAATCACCTCTTTCTTTAAAAATTTTAGAGAACCAATGAAACAATAAGAAGGTCTCATTGAATGGAGACTTGTGTGAGATGTACGCATGATTTTGAACGCGATAGTCACGGAATTGCTCCTTTTGATGCTAATCAAACAACAACGAAGTTATAGGACTCCTAATCACCTCTTTCTTTGACAATTTTAGAACCCCAATGAAACAATAAGGTCTCCCTAAATGAAGACTTGTGCGAGATGTACGCATGGTTTTGAACGCCACAGTCATGGGTTTCTCCTTTTAACACTAATTAAAGTTGAACGAAGTAATACAACTCTTAATCACATCTTTCTTTGTAAATTTGATACAACCAATGAAACAATATGAAGGTCTCCCTAAATGAAAACTTGTGTGAGATCTAAGCATCGTTTTGGACGCGATATTGATTGGATTGCTCCTTTTGATGCTAATTTCTACTAGAACGAAGTAATATGACTCATAATCACCTCTTCCTTTGAAAATTTTAGAGAACCAATGAAACAATAAGAAGGTCTCCTTAAATGAAGACTTGTGTGAGATGTACGCATGGTTTTGAACGTGATAGTCATGGAATTGCTCCTTTTGATGCTAATCAAACAAGAACGAAGTTATAGGACTCCTAATCACCTCTTTCTTTGACAATTTTAGAACACCAATGAAACAATAAGGTCTCCTAAATGAAGACTTGTGTGAGATGTACGCATGGTTTTGAACGCCACAATCATGGGTTTCTCCTTTTAACGCTAATCAAAGTAGAACGAAGTAATACAACTCTTAATCTCCTCTTTCTTTGTAAATTTGATACAACCAATGAAACAATATGAAGGTCTCCCTAAATGAAAACTTGTGTGAGAACTACGCATTGTTTTGGACGCGATATTGATTGAATTACTCCTTTTGATGCTCATTTCAACTAGAACAAAGTAATATGACTCATAATCACCTATATTTTGACAATTTGTGAAAAGTAACAAAACAATAAGAAGGTCTCCCTAAATGAAAACTTGTGTGAGATGTACGGATTGTTTTGAAGGCGCTAGTGATAGGATTGCTCCATTTAATGCTAATCTAAATAGAAAGAAGTCGTAGGACTCATAATCACCTCTTTCTCTGATAATTTGAGGGAACCAATGAGACAATAAGAAGTTCTCCGCTAAATCAAGACTTGTGTGAGGTGTACACATCATTTTTAACGCGATAGTCATGGAATGCTCCTTTTGATTCTAATCTAATTAGAACCAAGTAATAGGACTCATAATCATCTCTTTTCTTTGATAATTTTAGAGAACCAATTAAACAATAAGAAAGTCTCTTCAAATAAAGACTTGTGTGAGATGTACGCATCGTTTTGAACGCGATAGTCATGAGATTGCTCCTTTTGATGCTAATCAAATTAGAACGAAGTTATAGGACTCCTAATCACCTCTTTCTTTGATAATTTTAGAGCACCAATGAAATAATAAGAAGGTCTCCCTAAATAAAGACTTGTGTGAGATGTACGCATGGTTTTGAACGTGATAGTCATGGGTTTCTTCTTTTGACGCTAATCAAAGTAGAACGAAGTAAAACAACTCTTAATCACCTCTTTCGTTGTAAATTTGAAACAACCAATGGAACAATATGAAGGTCTCCCTAAATGAAGACTTGTGTGAGATCTACGCATCGTTTTGGATGCTATAGTGATGGGATTGCTACTTTTGATTCTAATTTTAACTAGAACGAAATAATAGGACTCGTAATCACCTATATTTTTATAATTTTAAGGAACTAATGAAACAATAAGAAGGTCTTCCTAAATGAAGACATGTGTGAGATGTACGGATCGTTTTGAAGGCACTACTAGTGATAGAATTGCTTCTTTTGATGCAAATCGAACTAGAACGCAGTCATAAGACTCATAAAAACCTATTTCATTGACAATTTGAGAAATCCAATGAATCAATAAAAAGGTCTACCTAAATCAAGACTTGTGTGAGATGTACTACGCATCGTTTTTAACGCGATAGTCGTGGGATTGCTCCTTTGGATACTAATCACATTAGAACGAAGTAATAGAACTCCTAATCACCTCTTTATTTAAAAATTTTAGAGAACCAATGAAACAATAAGAAGGTCTCCTTGAATGGAGACTTGTGTGAGATGTACGCATGGTTTTGAACGCGATAGTCACGGAATTGCTCCTTTTGATGCTAATCAAACAACAACGAAGTTATAGGACTCCTATTCACCTCTTTCGTTGACAATTTTAGAACCCCAATGAAACAATAAGGTCTCCCAAAATGAAGACTTGTGCGAGATGTACGCATGGTTTTGAACGCCACAGTCATGGGTTTCTCCTTTTAACACTAATCAAAGTTGAACGAAGTAATACAACTCTTAATCACCTCTTTCTTTGTAAATTTGATACCACCAATGAAACAATATGAAGGTCTCCCTAATTGAAGACTTGTGTGAGATCTAAGCATCGTTTTGGACGCGATATTGATTGGATTGCTACTTTTGATGCTAATTTCAACTAGAACGAAGTAATATGACTCATAATCACCTCTTCCTTTGAAAATTTCAGAGAACCAATGAAACAATAAGGTCTCCTCAAATGAAGACTTGTGTGAGATGTACGCATGGTTTTGAACGTGATAGTCATAGAATTGCTCCTTTTGATGCTAATCAAACAAGAACGAAGTTATAGGACTCCTAATCACCTCTTTCTTTGACAATTTTAGAACACCAATGAAACAATAAGGTCTCCTAAATGAAGACTTGTGTGAGATGTACGCATGGTTTTGAACGCCACAGTCATGGGTTTCTCCTTTTAACGCTAATCAAAGTAGAACGAAAGCAATACAACTCTTAATCTCCTTTTTCTTGTAAATTTGATACAACCAATGAAACAATATGAAGGTCTCCCTAAATGAAGACTTGTGTGAGATCTACGCATCGTTTTGGACGCGATATTGATTGGATTACTCCTTTTGATGCTCATTTCAACTAGAACGAAGTAATATGACTCATAATCACCTATATTTTGATAATTTATGGAAACTAACAAAATAATAAGAAGGTCTCCCTAAATAAAAACTTGTGTGATATGTACGGATCGTTTTGAAGGCGCTAGTGATAGGATTGCTCCATTTAATGCTAATCTAAATAGAAAGAAGTCATAGGACTCCTAATCACCTCTTT
This sequence comes from Panax stipuleanatus, assembly GCA_020205555.1. Classification (NCBI taxonomy): domain Eukaryota; kingdom Viridiplantae; phylum Streptophyta; class Magnoliopsida; order Apiales; family Araliaceae; genus Panax; species Panax stipuleanatus. The sequence continues at coordinate 5,339 of JAINUT010002244.1, read as the reverse complement.
TCTCTGATAATTTGAGGGAACCAATGACACAATAAGAAGTTCTCCCTGAAATCAAGACTTGTGTGAGGTGTACACATCATTTTTAACGCGATAGTCATGGAATGCTCCTTTTGATGCGAATCAAATTAGAACCAAGTAATAGGACTCATAATCATCTCTTTCTTTGATAATGTTAGAGAACCAATTAAACAATAAGAAAGTCTCTTTAAATAAAGACTTGTGTGAGATGTACGCATCGTTTTGAACGCGATAGTCATGGGATTGCTCCTTTTGATGCTAATCAAATTAGAACGAAGTTATAGGACTTCTAATAACCTCTTTCTTTGACAATTTTAGGGCACCAATGAAATAATAAGAAGGTCTCCCTAAATAAAGACTTGTGTGAGATGTACGCATGGTTTTGAACGTGATAGTCATGGGTTTCTTCTTTTGACGCTAATCAAAGTAGAACGAAGTAATACAACTCTTAATCACCTCTTTCTTTGTAAATTTGAAACAACCAATGGAACAATATGAAGGTCTCCCTAAATGAAGAAGACTTGTGTAGATCTACGCATCGTTTTGGACGCTATAGTGATGGGATTGCTCCTTTTGATTCTAATTTCAACTAGAACGAAATAATAGGACTCATAATCACCTATATTTTTATAATTTTAAAGAACTAATGAAACAATAAGAAGGTCTTCCTAAATGAAGACATGTGTGAGATGTACGGATCGTTTTGAAGGCACTAGTGATAGAATTACTTCTTTTGATGCAAATCGAACTAGAACGAAGTCATAAGACTCATAAAAACCTCTTTCATTGACAATTTGAGAAATCCAATGAATCAATAAAAAGGTCTACCTAAATCAAGACTTGTGTGAGATGTACTACGCAACGTTTTTAACGCGATAGTCGTGGGATTGCTCTTTTTGATACTAATCGTATTAGAACGAAGTAATAGAACTCCTAATCACCTCTTTCTTTAAAAATTTTAGAGAACCAATGAAACAATAAGAAGGTCTCCTTAAATGGAGACTTGTGTGAGATGTACGCATGGTTTTGAACGCGATAGTTACGGAATTGCTCTTTTTGATGCTAATCATACAACAACGAAGTTATAGGACTCCTAATCACCTCTTTCTTTGACAATTTTAGAACCCCAATGAAACAATAAGGTCTCCCTAAATGAAGACTTGTGCGAGATGTACGCATGGTTTTGAACGCCACAGTCATGGGTTTCTCCTTTTAACACTAATCAAAGTTGAACGAAGTAATACAACTCTTAATCACCTCTTTCATTGTAAATTTGATACAACCAATGAAACAATATGAAGGTCTCCTGAAATAAAGACTTGTGTGAGGTCTAAGCATCGTTTTGGACGCGATATTGATTGGATTGCTACTTTTGATGCTAATTTCAACCAGAACGAAGTAATATGACTCATAATCACCTCTTTCTTTGACAATTTTAGAGAACCAATGAAACAATAAGAATGTCTCCTTAAATGAAAACTTGTGTGAAATGTACGCATGGTTTTGAACGTGATAGTCATGGAATTGCTCCTTTTGATGCTAATCAAACAAGAACGAAGTTATAGGACTCCAAATAACCTCTTTCTTTGACAATTTTAGAACACCAATGAAACAATAAGGTCTCCTAAATGAATATTTGTGTGAGATGTACGCATGGTTTTGAACGCCACAGTCATGGGTTTCTCCTTTTAACGCTAATCAAAGTAGAACGAAGTAATACAACTCTTAATCTCCTCTTTCTTTGTAAATTTGATACAACCAATGAAACAATAAGGTCTCCCTAAATGAAGACTTGTGTGAGATCTACGTATCGTTTTGGACGCGATATTGATTGGATTATTCCTTTTGATTCTCATTTCAACTAGAACGAAGTAATATGACTCATAATCACCTATATTTTGACAATTTGTGAAAACTAACAAAACAATAAGAAGGTCTCCCTAAATGAAAACTTGTGTGAGATGTACGAATCGTTTTGAAGGCGCTAGTGATAGGATTGCTCCATTTAATGCTAATCTAAATAGAAAGAAGTCGTAGGACTCATAATCACTTCTTTCTCTGATAATTTGAGGGAACCAATGACACAATAAGAAGTTATTCCCTTAATCAAGACTTGTGTGAGATGTACACATCGTTTTTAACGCGATAGTCATGGAATGCTCCTTTTGATGCTAATCAAATTAGAACCAAGTAATAGGACTCATAATCATCTCTTTCTTTGATAATCTTAGAGAACCAATGAAACAATAAGAAAGTCGCTTTAAATAAAGACTTGTGTGAGATGTACGCATCGTTTTGAACGCGATAGTCTTGGGATTGCTCCTTTTGATGCTAATCAAATTAGAACGAAGTTATAGGACTCCTAATCACCTCTTTCTTTGACAATTTTAGGGCACCAATGCAATAATAAGAAGGTCTCCCTAAATAAAGACTTGTGTGAGATGTACTCATGGTTTTGAACGTGATAGTCATGGGTTTCTTCTTTTGACGCTAATCAAAGTAGAACGAAGTAATACAACTCTTAATCACCTCTTTCTTTGTAAATTTGAAACAACCAATGTAACAATATGAAGGTCTCCCTAAATGAAGAAGACTTGTGTAGATCTACGCATCGTTTTGGACGCTATAGTGATGGGATTGCTCCTTTTGATTCTAATTTCAACTAGAACGAAATAATAGGACTCATAATCACCTATATTTTTATAATTTTAAAGAACTAATGAAACAATAAGAAGGTCTTCCTAAATGAAGATACGTGTGAGATGTACGGATCGTTTTGAAGGCACTAGTGATAGAATTGCTTCTTTTGATGCAAATCGAACTAGAACGAAGTCATAAGACTCATAAAAACCTCTTTCATTGATAATTTGAGAAATCCAATGAATTAATAAAAAGGTCTACCTAAATCAAGACTTGTGTGAGATGTACTACGCATCGTTTTTAACGCGATAGTCGTGGGATTGCTCCTGTTGATACTAATCATATTAGAACGAAGTAATAGAACTCCTAATCACCTCTTTCTTTAAAAATTTTAGAGAACCAATGAAACAATAAGAAGGTCTCCTTAAATGGAGACTTGTGTGAGATGTACGCAGGGTTTTGAACGTGATAGTTACGAAATTGCTCCTTTTGATGCTAATCATACAACAACGAAGTTATAGGACTCCTAATCACCTCTTTCTTCGACAATTTTAGAACCCCAATGAAACAATAAGGTCTCCCTAAATGAAGACTTGTGCGAGATGTACGCATGGTTTGAACGCCACAGTCATGGGTTTCTCCTTTTAACACTAATCAAAGTTGAACGAAGTAATACAACTCTTAATCACCTCTTTCTTTGTAAATTTGATACAACCAATGAAACAATATGAAGGTCTCCTAAATGAAGACTTGTCTGAGATCTACGCATCGTTTGGACGCGATATTGATTGGATTGCTACTTTTGATGCTAATTTCAACTAGAACGAAGTAATATGACTCATAATCACCTCTTTCTTTGACAATTTTAGAGAACCAATAAACATTAAGAAGGTCTCCTTAAATGAAACTTGTATGAGATGTACGCATGGTTTTGAACGTGATAGTCATGGAATTTCTCCTTTTGATGCTAATCAAACAAGAACGAAGTTATAGGACTCCAAATCACCTCTTTCTTTGACAATTTTAGAACACCAATGAAACATAAGGTCTCCTAAATGAATATTTGTGTGAGATGTACGCATGGTTTTGAACGCCACAGTCATGGGTTCTCCTTTTAACGCTAATCAACGTAGAACGAAGTAATACAACTCTAATCTCCTCTTTCTTTGTAAATTTGATACAACCAATGAAACAATATGAAGGTCTCCCTAATTGAAGACTTGTGTGAGATCTACGTATCGTTTTGGACGCGATATTGATTGGATTACTCCTTTTGATGCTCATTTCAACTAGAACGAAGTAATATGACTCATAATCACCTATATTTTGACAATTATGAAAACTAACAAAACAATAAGAAGGTCTCCCTAAATGAAACTTGTGTGAGATGTACGGATCGTTTTGAAGGCGCTAGTGATAGGATTGCTCCATTTAATGCTAATCTAAATAGAAAGAAGTCGTAGGACTCATAATCACATCTTTCTCTGATAATTTGAGGGAACAAATGACACAATAAGAAGTTCTCCCGTAAATCAAGACTTGTGTGAGATGTACACATAGTTTTTAACGCGATAGTCATGGAATGCTCCTTTGATGCTAATCTAATTAGAACACAGTAATAGGACTCATAATCATCTCTTTCTTTGATATTTTAGAGAACCCATTAAACAATAAGAAAGTCTCTCTAAATAATGACTTGTGTGAGATGTACGCATCGTTTTGAACGCGATAGTCATGGGATTGCTCCTTTGATGCTAATCAAATTAGAACGAAGTTATAGGACTCCTAATCCCCTCTTTCTTTGAAATTTCGAGCACCAATGAAATAATAAGAAGGTCTCCCTAAATAAAAAACTTGTGTGAGATGTACGCATGGTTTTGAACGTGATAGTCATGGGTTTCTTCTTTTGACGCTAATCAAAGTAGAACGAAGTACAACTCTTAATCACCTCTTTCTTTGTAAATTTGAAACAACCAATGGAACAATATGAAGGTCTCCCTAAATGAAGACTTGTGTGAGATCTACGCATCGTTTTGGACGCTATAGTGATGGGATTGCTCCTTTTGATTCTAATTTCAACTAGAACGAAATAATAGGACTCATAATCACCTATATTTTTACAATTTTAAAGAACTAATGAAACAATAAGAAGGTCTTCCTAAATGAAGACATGTGTGAGATGTACGGATCGTTTTGAAGGCACTAGTGATAGAATTGCTTCTTTTGATGCAAATCGAACTAGAACGAAGTCATAAGACTCATAAAAACCTCTTTCATTGACAATTTGAGAAATCCAATGAATCAATAAAAAGGTCTACCTAAATCAAGACTTGTGTGAGATGTACTACGCATCGTTTTTAACGCGATAGTCGTGGGATTGCTCCTTTTGATACTAATCATATTAGAACGAAGTAATAGAACTCCTAATCACCTCTTTCTTTAAAAATTTTAGAGAACCAATGAAACAATAAGAAGGTCTCCTTGAATGGAGACTTGTGTGAGATGTACGCATGGTTTTGAACGCGATAGTCACGGAATTGCTCCTTTGATGCTAATCATACAACAACGAAGTTATAGGACTCCTAATCACCTCTTTCTTTGACAATTTTAGAACCCCAATGAAACAATAAGGTCTCCCTAAATGAAGACTTGTGCGAGATGTACGCATGGTTTTGAACGCC